>VZSZ01008973.1:187830-207464 GCA_013398815.1 Ibidorhyncha struthersii | reverse complement strand
TCTCCTGTGAAGACAGGCTGAGAGAGTTGGGGTTGTTCAGCCTGAAGAAGACTCCAGGGAGACCTTATAGCAGCCTTCCAGTATCTGAAGAGGCCCTACAAGAAAGCTGGAGAGGGTCTTTTTACAAGTGATAGGACAAGGGCTAATGGCTTCAAACTGGAGAAGGGGAGATTTAGATTAGATATTAGGACAAAATTTTTCACTCTGAGAGTGGTGAGACACTGGAACAGGTTGCGCAGAGAAGCTGTGGGTGACCCATCACTGGAAGTGTTCAAGGCCAGGCTGGATGGGGCTTTGAGCAACCTGGTCTGGTGGGAGTTACCCCTGCCCATGGCAGCGGGTTGGAACTCGGTGATCTTTAAGGTTCCTTCCAACCTAAACCATTCTATGGTTCTATGACTGTATCATAGGTTTCATATTGTAATACGAGTTAATGCTGGCTTTAAAATAGTTTAGTACCTTTTACTATATTGGTAGTGTGGATGGTGGAAGAACGTAACTTGTTTGACTAGACAATATTACATAAAAAGCAATGGCAATATACAGCCTATTGTTTTGTGGCAGATGAATACCAAAAAATCTAACTTTTACATTATTTTCAATGATAAAACCATCATTGATTTCAACACAGTTCCATTAATATGAAAAAAGGCAAAGTGCAGGCTTCCCAAATACTGTCTATCAGTAATACAGCATGAGACAGAGGTGAACTGAGTTGCATAAACTGAGAGAGACATTCATAGAAGGACTTACAGATAGGGCTGTTTCAGGACAAGGGTATTTCCCTGTTTCCTGAGGGAGCTCTCACAGGGTCATTGCAGCAAAGAGGAAGAAATTTGCTTCAATTCTGTGGCTACTCAAAGAGCAGTAGGAATTTCAATCCAAGTGGCTGAAAGCATCTAATTTTCAGCTCTGTTAAGCATGCTATCTGTAGGTGGAGGTGGGAGTTGGGAGACGTTCAGTAGTTACTGCTTTTTAGTAGCTAAATGAGCATCTCCCTGCCCAGTGATTTAACCTTTTTAAAAGCACTTAACTCCTTGCACAGACTGCAGGGAGACCCTGTACGGTTAACTTGGCTGGTATAGACCACCCTGACATGTTAAGCAGCTTCTTTGTGGTTGCATCTGCGGTAATTTTGAATTTTGTCCTTGGATAAGAACAGCCTTTGCTATAGGAGAAAAAAAAAAAAAAAGCAGGTAATTATTTCTGCATAAAGGGTCAAGGGCTTTCTATTGATGTTGATAATTACAGGACAAGTATCAAGTATGAGGCAATGGCAGCATTAACTGCAGCATATGATCTCGCTTTTAAAGTACTGGCAGAATCACAACCTTCACAAAGCATACTTCTGGATTAAAAAAAAATCTTAAAATGCTAAGGTGAAAATATGCATGTGTCCAAATAATCTGTGACGGAGAAGGGTGTGATTTACAATAATTACAAGGAAATGTTCTATTCCACTAACAGCACTTAGTAAATAAATGTAATTACAAGCTAAATATTCACAACTGACTTTTCTGCATTTAAGACAATTTCTTTTAATATTTACAATTACAATACAATCATCTTTTAACAGATGTGTACTATATATAAAATATGGGCAAACATTATTGCTATTAAACCACAACTCTGGCATTTATTGTAAAGAAAAACAGACTTAGCAGCCCCAGCACTGCTGGCTACCTAAGCACACGCTTAGTTAGTTTACCCCCTGGTATCAGCTATTAGTGTAATTGCCCTCATACAGTTTCTCCAAACAAGAAAATGCCATTAAATAGAAAGTGTAAATAAGGAACTACTTGTAATTTGAAACATTCAAACAATCATTAAATAGATATATTTCTGTGAGAAATGTTTTACTTACAGATCCCTTACTCGAATGCAAATATTGATGAAATATACCCTTGAGCTGCCAAGACTACTCAGACAAACATATGTGCAACAGGGCCTATGTAAAATAAATGTTATACCACTTTAAAATATATCACAGAATCACAGAATAGTCAGGGTTGGTTTAAACTATGCAAGAACACTGAAATAAGTTTTACTTTTTGGTTTACAAGTGGTCAAATACAAAGCTGACAGGCATCAGCTGTTAAATACTATAAATGATCACATTTGATAGTGCAGGCAAAGCCAAAATAGGAGAAAAGCAGTTGTCTTACCTGCAGGGTCTGTTGCTGTTCATAAAAGGACATGAAGTTGATGCCACATGATGTTTTTAATAACGCTGTTAGCTTTTATTGATGACCTTCTTATTTTCTTGTACTAGTGTTGTAGAACATAGGTTATAATCTTATTTAACGTAAGAGAGAGCTGTGTAAAATAACCCGCTGTCTCCAGCAAAATGCTATATCTACTGTCTCTAGTATTGGTGATCGTAGGTGACTAATCATGAGACAAAAAAAAAAAAAAGTCTGGTTTTCTTCTGTCAGGTAATACAAGTTAGGTGACTATTCTCTTCCCAATTGCATTTAAGACTCCTGATTCAGTGATCATTCTCCCATTTCTGCAATTCGAAAAACAGAAATGAGAATTAGTTTGATCTAACGATATCTTTGTAGCGGCCTTTATAATAACGAGTGAATTAGGCCCTGGGTACATGTGCAAAAATTAAAAAGTGAAAAAATTGTGAATACTCACAGCTATGTGCTATTTATCCACATGCAATTAATCAGCCTGCCTAGACAGAAGCAAATGTACAAAATGCAGCATGGCTATGTGTTTATTCATTTTTAATAGATTTTTCTAATAGTAATTTATTCTTGTGATACAGACTGTGATATGCTTCAACAGCATACTATATATTGATGAAGCTCTTACAAAACCACTATCTTGCAGATAGGAATTAAATATTACAGCCTCTGTTGCCGCTTCTTTGTAGAGGGAAACTTTCTCTTAAAAAGCTTTTTTTCAGCTGCAGATACATGAAAATGTGTGATAAGAAAAAAATATTAATGTTTTGATAATCTTAAACTAATTTAAATGCTCAGTTAAACATTATTTATGAAGACTCATTATTTTGTGAAATCAAGTTTTGAATCCAGTATTATGTCTTCAGTATAATTTAGCACTTAAGCTCTTCCTGAGAAATACAGTGAGTTTGTTCATATTTTATTATACGAAGGATTTACAAGTTTAAGAAAGACGTTCTGTGTTGGAAGTAAGCAAACCAAATTTTTATCATGATGATGGCACATGCTAATATTTTGTCAGCTAAGATTTTGTGTTGGTCTGATACTGGGAAATTGTATGTCTGCATTTCTGACTTCATTGTTAGTGGAAAAGGAAGAGGTGGTTGGTGAGAGCCAGGTATCTTAAAGGAAGTGTATTTCAGCAAGATGTTTCCTTAAGTAGAGAAAAAAAGCAAAAGATTAAATAAAACAACATTAAAAAAACAAGCGTAATTTGCTGGTTTTAATTTAATTTGGTGTCTGTAGAAAAATATGTTTAAACTAAGGTTGCTGTTCTAGGCAAGGAAACAATGTTCTTCACACGTGGTGTATTTGATGTTGTGCTAGTGGTGTGCACAGAGCAATCGGTAGCAAAATTTTTACTGGAACCTCTCATAGCAGAACTTGTCTACAAGAAGTACTCCTTAATATTTCCCATAGTACATACAAACTTTGTGTGTCAAAACTTAAGGCTGCTGTGTTTTTTTTTGACGGTACTGTCTCATCCAGCACATTATTGGAAGCAAAATCTTGCATGTTTGTTCTGTGGAAGAAGCCTGCAATCCATTCAGATGTCTGGGGTGACTCGATGCCTTTCAAGCACAGAAAGTAAATTTGGTTTTTATGGGGGACAGGTTCAGTGCAACTACATTAATTGTGATAAAAGTGACACAGACTGACAGTCATTGGACATTTTGTTACCAATATAAAGATGTTTAAACCAGTATAATTTGTGCCAGTTTGCAGAAGCTGTGTAATAACCCCAGTTAATAAAATAGTGTCCATATTGCGCCTTGAGATCTACATGGAGATTGGCTGACAGAAAATAATTAAGGACCTGATCATTTCATATGGTAATTCTGCATTTGCTTTAGATTGAACCAGCTTGGCCATTAAAAGAAGCTATTTCCTGTCCTTGTTTCCATGCTTGCACACCGTCTTATTTGTGCTGGGTTAAAAACCATCAAAACCATCACCACAATGCTGCTGTGTTAGAAACTCTCTTGAGCTGCTGGGATGGATTTTAGCCTGAATCAGTTCCCTGAGGTATAAAGGAGGAAATAGTGCAGGGGTGAAAAGAAGCTGGTCACGGAGAGCTGCATATGCTGGTTTTACTGCATGTGAGACCCCAGCCACAGCCGCAGTTCTTCTGATGGATAGCAACAGGCATCCTTTGGAAGCAGCAGGAGGAAAATAGGGTGAAAATATAGGAAGAGGCCAAAAAAAGAATAAAAGGGAAGGAAGCTAAGAAGTTGAGCTCTGAATATCACAATGAGAAAAATCGTACTGTATCCTCTGTTTTCTTCCGTGAATCAAACAATGGCTTTATTAGGAGCAGTAAGGAATAATAAACAAAGGAGGAGGGAAAAAAAGGAAATGCAAAGCCCTCCAGGACGTTGAAAAAGAGTAAGTGATTGCAGAAAGCCCAATTCAACTGCAGGAGAAGTTAAAATGAAAAACATACTTATTTATACTGATTAAAGATACCAGTGAAGATATGCAAAATAATTGGAAGGAATTGCTCAATTTGAGGTGCTTTAGTATCTACACTGTGTTTCCTGTTGGAATTTTCCTAGTCAAAAGAGGAAGGAAGGCACAGCGAGTCATTATTTTCTCACAAGTATTCCATTGAACTTTAATTTCTTATGTCTGGAAGTGTAAAAATACAAACTGTACTTCTGTGACTGAGTGCACAAATAATGTCTGCATAATAATGTCTTTATCTCTCTGAGAGGTGGTAATATATTACTGTATTCTTTAAACAGTCTCGAATGATGATGGTAACTTCATTTTTCATGGGAGAATTGGGGAGGACGTGCAATGCAGGTATTACTCAAGCAAAGGGAATTGTAGGTTTAGTTTTTTTTTTTCCAAAGGATAAAAAAAAAAGTAGTGTGTCTCAGTGTATTTTGAACCCAATTCTACCCCATCATGTTGACTCACTGCACTAAATTCAACACAGTGAGTATAGGGCCAACTGTAGCAGTTTGCTCATCTCTCCATTGGTTAGGACCGTAGCTTTCTTCTAGGTGCTAACATCCCAATTCTTGTAAGCTGCATAAATAAAGAACCAGCTGGTTCTATTTGGTCAGCTCCTTAAGTCCTTAGAAGACGGACAACCATGCTGAATTTTGTACCATTATTTACAACTGCGAAGGGTGGGGAGAAGGATGCTCGATGCTGAGTTTTCCCCTGGTGCTTTTTAAATGATGCATTTATCTATTCTTTATTTTTCTAAGTATCTTCTCCAGCTGTGCAGTTATAATTCAGCAGTATCATGTACTGTCACTTCTGCATTGGTAAATACCTAGGACCTGCTGAGTAATTATAAAATAACCTCATAATGAAATGCAGCAAAGGGTTCTAATTAAATTTTAAAGTTGCTTAACAACTATTCTACTTTAAATGAGAATTTTCCACCCATGTGTCCTAATGAGTTCTCAGAATACATTACTAGAAATATATAAATGATATGGTAAACACAAAATGTGATTTTTTCCATGCCTCCAGTATCTAGAAAAATATTTGTAAACAAAATAAAACTCATACACGAGAATTCAGATATTAACTTATGTTGGAGTACTAGAACTAGAACTACATGAAATTTTTAATAAATCTTTTTTCACGAAGCAAAAAATACAGGAAGACTGTAAGGGCTGACATCAACAACTCATGTTATTCAGTATTTTGTCCCTGCAAATGTCTAGCACTGGGTGCTGAGGGTAGTATGGCACGCATATAGTGCTACCTCCCTAATTCTTTCAGCGGTCTCAGACCTGTGGACCGCCTCACCAGGAACTGTACCTTAGCACTTAATAGTCCCTGGTGGAAATGAAGAAAATGCAGTAATTGGACTACACCTACACCAGAAGGTTTGGTTAATATGAAATGTTGGCTAAAAATAGGATTCTTGTATACCATCTCTGATTCAGGGACTGCAAAACTTATATTAAAAGAACAAATATTTTTTTGGTGTAAGATATATCCCTAGTTTGGTGGCATTGCTATCCCTTTCTGTTACAACACAGGCCTTATTCAGGATAATCTGTTTTAAAAAATCTGATATGCTTACAGTCACTAATAGGAGTACAGTTAATACCGTAATCCCCATGTCAGTAGTATTTCTTAAACCTTAAAAACAACCCCCCAAAAAACAACAACCAAAAACCTCCACAAAAGTTAATCTGTCCAACCATGAAAACAAACTACTTTAAAACACTAACTGAACATTTATAAGTAGCATTAGATTAATCATTATAATATGAATTAATAATTGTTTGGAATTCATAGCAATGCTACATGAAACGGTAATAATAGCATTCATTTGGAAGATCTTTTTGACAACTGTTAACTTCAGTGTGGGTAGATAGAGTAATTCTAAGGAAAACCTTCATTAGGTTAGAGAAATAAATACACAGAAATGGCTATATTGTTAGGAACTGGTGTCTCAATCACACAGAAGTCTTACCAATAATTTAATTCTGTCTTCCATTTTCTCACTTTCCTGTTGTGTATATTGCTCATACTTTTTTTTTCCTCCTATTCTTTATGTTTTATTTACTTGAACTATAAGTTCATTAGGATTTGTATTTTTTTTCTAATTATGTGTTTATTAACTAAAATGTCTAATATTTTTGGTCCTGCTCTCATTTGAACCTTCTAAGTATATCAGAGTACAAAACATAAAACAATGATCATTGAGTCCAACTGTTAACATAGCACTGCCAAAACCACTCCTAAACTATGTTCCTCAGCACCACGTCTACCCGTCTTTTAAATACCTCCACGGATGGTGACTCAACCACTGTCCCGGGCAGCTTGGTCCAATGCTTGACAACCCTTTCAAGGAAGAAATTTTCCTAATATCCAATCTAAACTTCCCTTAGAGCAACTTGAGGCCATTTCCTCAACCTCCTTTCAGGTAGTTGTAGAGAGCAATAAGGTCTCCCCTGAGCCTCCTTTTCTCCAGGCTAAACAATCCCAGTTCCCTCAGCTGCTCCTCATAAGACTTGGGCTTGAGACTCCTCACCAGCTTTATTGCTTGTCTCTGGAAGCACCAGCACCTCAGTGCCTTTCTTGCAGTGAGGGGCCCAAAACTGAACACGGTATTTGAGGTGGGGCCTCACCAGTACCGAGTACGGGGGGACGATCACTTCCCTAGTCCCACTGGCCACAATATTTGTGATACAAGCCAGGATGCTGTTGGCCTTCTTGGCCACCTGGGCACACTGCCGGCTCATATTCAGCCGGCTGTCGACCAACACCCCCAGGTCTTTCTCCATCAGGCATCTTTCCAGCCACCCTTCCCCGAGCCTGTAGTGCTGCATGGGGTTGTTGTGACCCAAGTGCAGGACCCGGCAATTGGCCTTGTTGAACCTCAAACCATTGGCCTCAGCCCATCGGTCCAGCCTGTCCAGATCCCTCTGCAGATCTTCACTTCCACCTAACTTGGTGTCATCTGCAAACTTACTGAGGGTGCACTCAGTCCCCTCATCCCCTTCATTGATAAAGACATCCACTAAGCGAGTCACCTTATCATAGAAGGAGATCATGTTAGTCAAGCAGGACTGGGCCTGATCACCTGTTTTTTCTGTATGTGCCGTGTGATGGCACACAAGATGGTCTGCTCCATGACCTTCCCTGGCACCGAGGTTAGACTCACAGGCTTGCAGTTCTCCAAATCCTCCTTCCTGCCCTTGTTGTAAATGGAAGTGACATTTGTTAACCTCCAGTCAGCTGGGACCTCCCCAGTTAGCAAGGACTGATCATAAATGATGGAAAGTAGCTCAGTGAGCATTTCCGCCAGCTCCCTCGGTACCCTTGGCTGGATCCCATCCAGATCTGTGTGTGTCTAAGTGCTGTAGCAGATCCCTCACCATTTCCCATTGGATTATGCAGGCTTCATTCTGCTCCCCGCCCCTGTCTTCCAGCTCAGCAGGCTGGGTACCACAGGCAACTTATAGTTGCCTCCAAAGTCTGCCCTTTCAGATACAGGAAACCAAGTAGAATAAATTCTTTGATCAGAAAAAGCTGGTTTTCTGCCCTTTGGTTTACAATACTGAAGACAATTGAGGCTGCTAATTCCACATGATGGAGATTATCAGGACGCGGCACTTCTCCATCATGTTATCCCCTTGTTCCAGGCTTCTGAATAATGAATAAGAAGCAAATGGGATGACAATAGTGGGAGTAGAGTAGGGGTTTCTGCTCCAAGAAGCATGAGACTGGCATAAATATTTTTTAGTTATTTTACATCTCAAAAATATTAAGATTTTTTGTTTACTTCCTGATATTCAAACCTGAGGTTGTATACTCTCAAACTTTCCTCCACACTGACCTTCCTCCAAAATCAAGGGTTCTGGTTTTTATATGATTTCAGGTAACCATGTAAGAGCTGGAATGGAGGCAGCACTCTAGTCTCACTCTAGTATACCTTCTGTATTTGCAGATACGCTATTAATAAAGTAGGGTCTCTAATGGTAACCACTTTACACACATACCCCCCCCTCCCTTTAGAGGTTTTCTGTTTTAACTGTACTGCACATCGTGTGCTACATCTCCAAACTAAAATGACTGATGAGGACTTTCCCTATAATTGCAGTCACTGGCTGCCAGTGGCACTCTGGCACTTAGCACACCAGCTAAAAGGAGATGAGTTTTTCCTGCTCTGCAGAAGTCAATGACTGTGAGAGAGAAAGGGGCAAATGCAGCGGAGAGGACAGAGCTTTCAGAAGACAGAAAGTAAGTAAAAGGCAGAGGCTAGAAGAAGGGAAATCATGAAAGTTGCAGCAAACAGTATTTTTGTAGAGGGTTGTCCAAAGGCAGAGGACAGTCCTGAGTTTCTGAGTACCTGGACAGAAGAATGGGAAGCAAAAACTGGAGACACAAGGGTCAGGTAGATCGAGAAAAAGGAAATTTGGGTATTTGGAGGTGTGCAGAGGCAAAAGGGCAGGACAGCTAAAGTAAGAAACTTGAATGGGTGTGGGAAAAGGTCTGAGTGTGAACTGTAAGACGATGGTAGATGGGCAAAAGCTGAAAGTCAAGACACTGGAAACTTGCAGAGCTGGAAAAAATACATGCTTGACGGTGTGGCAGAAAGGGACAGGCAGCCAGGTTGGGGATATAGAGCCTAGAAGCATAGAGATAAGAGAGATGGGGTCATATGCATTAGTATTTCTGAAATATCCTTCAAGTCACTGCCGTAATTTTTTTTCTGTCATCCTCTTCTCGGAAATTACTTAACCATTTCTGCTAAAATTTCTCTGTTTAGCCTGGGGCAAGAACATAGGATGATGCTTGAATGTTTTAAGTATGATTCAAAATGACCTTTGCAAATTGGATACATAGTTTAAAAACAACCAACAATGACATTCAGTCAGAAAAAGTACAAGGTATTACACTTGAGGAGGAGCAACAAACTGCTCAAACTAAGTATGGACAGTACCTGATTAGGCAGCAGCTCTTCACAAAGGCAGCTATGGGGTATAGTGGACCACAGAACGGGTGAGCCTCAGCCTTTTGTGACTGTAAAAACGATGTAAATTGTTGGCAGGGAAATATGAAAAGGGTTAAAACCTGAAAGACGCGTGTGGTGGGCTAACCCTGGTGGGCAGCTGAGCCCCACACAGCTGCTTGCTCCCTCCCCATGAGTGGGATGGGGGAGAGAACGGAAGGGTAAAAGAGAAAACCTGCTGTTGAGATAACAGCTGAGTAGGTAAAGCAAAAGCCATGCATGCAAGCAAAGCAAAACAAGGAATTCATTCACTACCTCCCATGGGCAGGCAGGTGTTCAGCCATCTCCAGGACAGCAGGGCTCTATCACGCGTAATGGTTACTTGGGAAGATGGATGTCCTACTACCAAATGTCCCCCCTTCCTCCTTCTTTCCCCCAACTTTTATTGCTGAGCACTACACCGTGGGGCGTGGGATAGTCCCCTGGTCAGCTGGGGTCAGCTGTCCTGGCTGCATCCCCTCCCAACATCTTGTTCACCCCCAGCCTGCGCCCTGGTGGGGCAGTATGAGAAACAGAGAAGACCCTGTCACTGCTCAGCAGCTGCTCAGCAATAACTAAAACATCCCTGTGTTACCTGCGCTGGTTTGGTCACAAACCCAAAACATTCCACCATATGAGGGTCTATGAAAAAGTTAACTGCATCCCTGCCCAAACCAGTACAACACATGAAGTAATTCTCTGGTCAGCACTGTTTAGTCTGTGAAGGTTTACCCCATGCAGATTGAGGAACTATGCTTCAGAGATGATGGGAACAAAACAGGAAAAATCCAGAGAAATGGCAAGAATAACTATTGGTAGAGAAAACGTGTGTGGTGAGGATGAGTTGAAAGAAATCAAGTTGTTTACCTGAAATAAGACTGGAGGGAGGAATGAGGAAACATGATAGTCTTCAAATACACATAACATTTTTACGTAACATTATTACACACCAAAATAAATTAATCTGTTCTCTGTGTCTGCAGTAGGACAAGAAGTAACAGGCTCAAATTACTGCAGAAAAGATTCAGATTAGACAGGAGGAAAATATTCTTAAAAGTAATATCTGAAGAGACCTCAAATAAATCTGTTATGAACCTGGGGAGGTGGTAGGCTCCATGACCAGGAGGTCTTTAGGAAGAGGTTAGACCAGATCAGTTGGGAAACATGGCTATGTGGTTTGGAGCTACAGAATAGAGGTGCATCACTTCAGATGTATTTTCCTATGACTGTAAAATTGTAAGCAGCTGTAAAGTTTCTTAAGATTAAAATACAGAGTGCTTTTCTGTTGAAGAGTGCCAACGCTTGAGATATTCCTAAAGCTGCCCCAGTGGTGGATGCAGTTATACCTAGAAAAAGTTGGATTACCTAAAAGGCTTGCTTTTACCCTAACAAAAGTGGACTGTGATCTACAAATGTGCCATCTTTGGTTATCCACAGCTCTATACTCCTTTCTGCATCTACCACTTACAATTGTCAATGCAGTTTTGCCAGTGGACTCCTATTTATGCTAGGGACTTCTGCTGGCACAACTCCTGTCACTCAGCAATCATACCACTTCACATATAGCAGTCATCACTGATATAAACCGAGCTTATTTGGGTAGTTTTAACTTTAGGAGTGTAAGCTGTGCCATACATTAGCAAGAAATGGTAAAGTAGATATGGTCACTCTAGCAGAAAGGGAGACTTTTTTGATATCCAGAACTGAATCCACAAAGAAGCTAACTGCTGATGACTACGTCCAGTCTAGAAAACTGGAAATTTTCTGGGTTTTGGAGTCACAATATGATTTTAAAGCACTATATGTCTTATTTTGCAAAAGTTGCTTATTTAGTAAATGGTTTTAAAATATCAGTAGGCAAAATGCTTATATTATCCACGCTGCCCAAGTCTGAAACCTTGCTTATCAGAGTTCCTTTTGCACCTTTAAAAGCCGTTTGCTTTTGCCTCAGATTTTTACATTAATTCTAAGTAAATATGATTGCCTGCTTCCCTTCTCAGTTTTACTGATATAAATCAGTTTAAAATCTAACAAAGACAGCGAAATTATGCTGCTATAGCAGAGTTTGAAAAAAAGTAAATCAGCAAATACTTTAGGACGTAACTTTCCCTACTCAGTGTCAAACATTTACTAGGAAGGGTCTCGGGAAAGACCAAAAGAGAAGGGCCTTTAGAAGGAATTCATAGGCAGAAAATTACACCCGTCTTGTCCAGATCCCACTTCACTATTAGGTGGTGGAGCTGAACCTGCAGCTGTGCTTCCACGTAACTTGTAGATTTTGGCTGTAACAGCCTCTGTTAATTCAGTTCCTGCTGTTCAAATAGGACATCATAGCCCATTTTTCACTTGTTCTTTAGTTTCCCTAGAATAGGTCATGAACTATGTGTGGTTTGAAGAAGTCATATTCTTTTGAATATTGAGTTACTTAGCTCATTTTATCTAAATCTTCAGTAAATCCCATATCTATAGTGGGATTACCAGCACACGCAGCAGGTGGACTGTGACTACTGACCCTTTTTCAAGACGTTGATTTTTTTGAAAGCATTATGCCCTGTCTTTATCAGTATGTGCAATACGTTCCTTAAAATGTACCTTTGTAAAAAAATATATATATGAATTCCTTTCTTTTTCCCAGACATCCCAACCAGGCCATTGTGAGGCCTGTTTTAAAACCCCAGGCGCCGCTGAAAACCAGTAAATACTATGACACGAAGGTATCCGTGCTAGCTTTGCTGTTATGGTATCTAAGTAATACATTCAAATCAGTATTTAGACAAGTAGCAGATATTTAACATTTGTTTTGAATTACTGCAGTTAATGTTTTTAATACAGGTATCAGGAAGTGGCAGGTTTCTCCAATTAAGTTTTAAAGCAGAGCATTAAGCAACAAGAGTGTTATTAGCTCTGTTAACGTGTTACAAGCAGTGCTGCTGTCATTAAAAAAAAATAAGCTGGCATTTCCAGTTCTTCTGTTTTCTCTGTACAGATCTCCTGTATCCTGTAACAAAAGCTGCAACATTTTTTCAGATTTTGGGAGCCTCTGTGTGTGTAAAGCAGAATTGGAGCAGTTATTCCTGAATCATTCCTTTAATTTAGTCTTGCTATCACATAGAAAATATTTTGTGGTAACAGTGTCACACCACCTCACGCTTATTTAACACGTTTCATCTGAAGATCAGAAAACACTGTATAACAGTATTTCAGTCTATTAGGAAACTCTCTATAACGCGATATGGCCAAAGATGTTGTTTGGTTTTATTTTGAAATAATGAATAATACTTTCTTCAAACATGTTTGCATTTTCTTTCTAGGTATTTATGAAAATAACTTTTAAAACATGTTCTTATTTCAATAAAGAAACTTAGAAGCATTGCACAGAATCAACATCTGCTCCCAGGGTTGTTTTTACTTATGTTATTCTTTTTAATGCAGTTCCAGCATTAAATAGAAATGTTCCTCAGAGGAGACACCTGAAACATAAAGTTAATTATTCTGTGTTCTCTGACTTGCTATAATGGGTGGAGCTAAGGATATGCCTTTTTTCTCTCCAACAACAATATATTACCTATTTTCACGTGAACAATACTAAAAAAATCTTATCTTAATTTAAATAGCAGTCTGTCCATTTCCTGTTAAAAAAAACCCAAACAGTTCTTAAAATAAATTTTGCAGTAGCTGGGACAACCGCAGAGTAAGTAGTAGAAGAGAATAGTCACTAGATTCTTGTGCCAGAGGAAATAGAGGAAATGTTCTTTTCTACTCCTGAAGATAGGAATTTATTAGACCTTTTAGCAAATAATTTGGTTTTACAATACATTACCAGGAATTAGTGAGATTGGTTATGTCCCTAATTATGTTTTTTTTTTAAATGTCCTTAGTCTACTTTGAAAAATTTTGAAGTGGACCTTTATTATGGTTACAAAATTATATAAAAGAGCATTGCACTCTTAAAATGAGGGTCACAGGTGGAATGTAGCAAGACTAATATGAAAGGTAATGGAAAAATCCACTACTTGCGTTCGCTACTTAAATGACATGATTGGGTAAATGGATTTCTCTACTTCCTAGGAGTGTGCTTCTACATTAGTCTAGCAGCAATTAGAGAGAAGAGGTTGCTCTGCAAATTGGCTCCGTGAACCACGTAGTTCATCTTTTTATTGTGTAAAACATAAAAAATTGCTCCTAATCAATCCACTTCAACTTTTAGTCTAAAAATTATTTATCATCCCTTTCAGCCTAGAGCACTTCTAAAATGTTTTCCTGATATTAACTAAAAGGAGGTGGTATTTGTATCAGTAAGCAGATTATGGTTATGTGAGGTAAATCTTACCATGGTAGCGACAAAGAGACTGCATTATTACCGAAGAGTTCTTAACAAATTCATTAATGCTTTTAGAATAATTAGTCCACATTTCAGATGTAATAGTGGTGTCTTATTTAATAAATAAATGATGCATCACTTGATATAGCTCAATTTTGAAAAAGAAAATAAATTATTTTGAACTTTCCCTGTTGACTGACAGCAAGTCACTTACTAAATACAGGTTCTTTTTAGATTTTGTCTCCTCTGAGAACTACAGTGTGACTTCTGCTTTTGTGGACAGTAATATTTTGGATTTGTTTAATGATAGTCATTAGGTCCCACAACTTGACAGAATCATTGTGTTCAGGTAAAAGGGCTGGGAGTCAGGAGATATGATTTCCACGGCAGGTTATCGGTTTGACAGGGGGAAATTATTTAATCTCTGTGCTGTATTTTCTGCAGTATGTAGGCATGATGTTCATGGCAGAAGCATTGCAAGGCTTAATTAATTACACTTGAGATCCTCTGATGAGAGAGGCTCTAAAATGTACTGTTGTCTGAATGAATATTTTGAGTCCAGTTTTGTAATACCCTGGAAAATAATAAAATTCTTAGGGTTGGTGAAAGATGTGAATTCAATTTCATTATAGCAGTCAGTCTTTTTAAGTAGTTTCTGTTCTGCATTGGAGTAAAGCAAAAACTTTTACAGCATTTTCACAAGTAAAATTGCATTGAAATATCAGTTTCTGGATAAAATATTCAGATTTTCAATTTCTTCCTCTCTCATCTGAAATAACTGTCTGACCTGGGATGCTATAAGACCTTTCCAACAAAAAATCTGTAGAGCTACAGTAAGTGTCTTTCCTACGTTTCAGCTTGAACAATCAGGATATTTTCACAAAAATATGTTTTGAAAATGTTGCAACTAGATTCACTGATTTAGACATTTACTGATCAGTTATATCCTACTTGTCATGTACCTGTACACATTCCCCAAAATCTTATGATCTAAGGTTTTCAACTGTGTATCAGTTTTTAATTTTGCTGAAAACAGTGGTACCTCCAATAAATCATACCCAGAATGTCATTGGTATGCAATAATAATATTTGAAAGTTGAAAGTCCATTAAGATAGGTAGATGTCTTTGGTAATTGTTTAAGAAGTAAATTAATGAAATCATTCTGTACAGCACATGTGAAAATTACTTGTGTGGACTTTAATGCCTGCAGTAGATTATTGCTCCCAGCACTGGAGAACTGAGCAGTGAGCAAGTGAACAGGTTCCATTCTGACTTGTAGATGTGTATGGGCAACCAAAATTCACATTTCAGTTGAAGGGTTTGCTTGGCCAACAGCATGCAAGTAAAGAAATAAAAAAATCCAAATTCATAACTGCCAGGTTGAATTTTTAAGGATAAAAGATATAGACTGAAAGGTTCTTGGACCCAACCAAAAAGAAATTTTGTGCTGAAATTTCTATAGGGCAAATTTCTGATTAGAATAGGACTTCATGTTGAGTTAGTTGTTTCTGGTGAAGTTGTCCCAGAACAACAGCAGGGTTTTCTATGTGCTTCCAAATTTATCTTCACAGCCAGTGAAAGCTGGCTTGGGAAAAAAAGCAGATTCTAATCTGTGGAGATCTCATATCTAATACTGATAAAATTTGCCATTGGTGCTCTACAGGGTTCCCAGCGATTGTCTGTGGTCAGAGAATGTGTCTGACTGGCTCTCCAGAACACCGGGAGAAGGGATGTGGGCTGAGCAGTCAATTGTGCTACAAAAAAATTCTCATGGTGCTCCCTTGCACAGCCTCCAAATTTGGGTCTCAAATATCAGATGAGAAACACTGTTTGTTGTCCTTTAAGGAATGCACCTGCAGCTCCAGACAGGATAGTATATTGCTTATGAGTGTGGGAAGGGATTTTTCAGAAATATTTGGAAAATGTTGGTGGTTATGAGTGCAGACAAGGGGTTGGCTGGAGACGAAACAGAATTTAGGATATAAAGAACATGGTGGTATTAACATTACTTGCACCAGGGTGGAAGACTACAGTTTCACATTATATTGGACCTACTTATTATAAGCTAGCTCAAGAAAAGTAGACAGGTAAAAGGAAATAAGACTTAATACCAGTATTATGGGAGCTTTGAAGAATATTACTACTTCTTTTGAAACTTGTGTTAAATAGGGATGTAGACCTAGTTTAGCTGCCACCACATTTACCAGCAAGAAAGCATGGATTTCTGTACCTAAAAACATGATGGAATATAGGTGCACACATCTTTACATAAATACAGATATGTACATTTTCCCATTTGTTCAAGAAAAACAGGAGAGTTATGGAACTGAATTATTTGCCTGTCGGTTGATATGACACTATTAAACTCTGGGAAGGCTGATGTGTTTTGTTTCTTAGAGACCTCAGTTAATATCACCTTGTAAAGAAAATCAACAACTTTTTCCATACACTTCGATATACTGTGCCTGAAACCAAGCTACGTCCCATGTAGCTTCCACTCAGAAGTGACTGCAGGTGTGGTTCTGTGTCTGTGACTCTTTATCTGCCTCCCAAACCTTAAAACTAATTAGGGCTTGGCTGGAGACTCAAGCTTACAGGGACTGGCAGTTGAACAGCAGCCATGCTCTTCCAGTCCTCTGCACTGGTCTCACAGGCAGAAGCGTAGGAGCACTTGCCAGATCTATATCTTCCTAGAAGTCCCTGAAAAAATCTACCCTTAGGAAATTAATTCTCCAAATAGTTCAGTCAAGAGACTTTTCTAACAAAAGGTCTGGAATTTCCTGTGAGCTACTCTTATACCCAAGAGAACATAAATAATTCAGCTGCTGGTTAGGCAGCAGAAGTTTCTGGCAGGTCTGTGACAAAGAATTCAGATTCTGATTAAATATATTAGTCCTTCAAGGTCTCTCTATGCTTTTCATTACTGATAATGGCCCAGTAGAAATTCACTGACTAATCACAGCTGCTGTTGCCTTGTGTGAGGGATGTGACCCCAGGAGGGACAACATGGCCCCAGGTGTTGGGTTTGGGCTGGATGCTGAGGCCAGTAGTAAACAACGGAATCATAGAATCATGGAATACCAGGTTGGAAGGGACCGCAAGGATCATCTAGTCCAACCTTTCTTGGGAAAAGCATGGTCTAGACAAGATGGCCCAGCACCCTGTCCAGATGAATCTTAAAAGTGTCCAGTGTTGGGGACTCCACCAGTTCCCTGGGGAGATTATTCCAGTGACTGATTGTTAGCTAACAGGAGTGGAAAACTATGGTGGTCTGAATGTGACTGCGTGATTTGTACATGCAGATTGTTAGAATAAATAAAGTCTATGTCATGGTTTCGGCTGGGATAAGGTTGAGTTTCTTGCTTGCAGTGTAGTGCTATGTTTTGGATTTGGGATGAAAACTGTGCTGGTAATGCACTAATGCTTTTGGTAGTTGCTGAGCAGTCAAGGCCTTTTCTGCTCCTCACACCACCCTGCCAGCAAGTAGGCTGGGAGTGCACAAAAAGTTGGGAGGGGACACAGCTGACCCCAACTGACCAAAGGGATATTCCATGCCATGTGGTGTCACGATCAGTATATAAAGCTGGGGGAAAAAGAAGGGGGGGGACACTCAGAGTTATGACGTTTGGCTTCCCAAGTAACCGTTACAGATGATGACCTCAAGGTCTTCCTCTATGGTGTGATCCTCAATGTGGGGCTAGGTAGGTAGGCTGTAGGCGCAGGACATATGTACCAGAGGTAACGCCAGCCTGAATGGCTGCTGTGAGAAGACACCTTAATGGTTGGCAGCATGATGCCTTACAAGAAAAGGATATTCTGCTCAAGCCACCAGGTGGCAGATAGTATTGGAAATGTTGGATACTGCATTAATGGGGAAAGTCTGTTATACCATGACTAGGAAGACCAGATGCAGAACAGCCTTTGCATTCAACACATTTCACTCACAGAGAAGCAGCTGTATTTTTGTGAAATATTTTGGGGTTTGGAACTGACTGTCCCCTGCTTTGATGTTCTGATAGTTTACTTGAGCTAAAGAGGGTAAAGCACGCCAGAGGCCTGAACTCAGACAGAGCTCCAGAGGGAAGAGGCAGCCCCCCATGCCCAGGGCTGCAGGCAGTCCCAGGGCTGGGGCAGTTGGAGGCATTGTGCTCACAAGATCTCCACAGAGACTCCGCAGAAAGCGGAGCCTGAACGGCCAGCTGCCCACAAGGAGAGACAGGCAAAGACAGTGGCTGACTGTGGGGCAGGCAGACTCCTGTGAGGGGGAATGGTGGAAGCTTGTGACTTCTGGCAGCAGGAGGTCAATTGCTGCTCCACCTGCAGATCTGCAGCTGCATAGTAGGCACAGAGCCCTGATAGCAGCTGGGGGGCAGAAAGCCCTCTCTGGAGAAACATCAGAGCCCAAATCCTGTAGGATCACTGGGTGGAATTAGCAAGTAATAGTGGGTGACTCCAGAGGCCCACATCTGCTAACCTGACTTGCTGTCTAGGGAGGTTTGCTGCTTGCGCAGAGCTCAGCCTTTGGAATTTGTGGCTTACACAGCCCTTGGGCTATTCCTCCCTGCTGCTCAGCCCTGCGGGCTCCAGTTATATGGCCAAGGTATATAAAGAGTGACGGCATGGCTCTGGAGGTGAGGGTCAAGGGCATGATAGCCCATGTTGTGTCTCATCTGCCCTGCTGGTTCAGGGGAAAGTCTTGGAGGGGAGCTGATGGATTTTGCAGATCAACACCAATCAACTCACCATTGTATAGCAGGTGTCATGGGCAGGAATTTGGCTTTTATCCCCACTGGACTGACTTTGTGGATTAAGGACTGCTAGGAAGGCATGGGATCCACCTGGCAAAACAGAGGAAGAGCATCTTTGTCAACAGGCTGGCCAAACTGTTGAGGAGAGTTTTATACTAGGAATAATGGAAAAAGGAGGTGGTGATCCACAGTTAAGTGAGGATATGTTGGATCAAGAACAAGAGAAACCTCAGAAATGGTAAAATGGAGTGAAGGAACAGGCATCTGAAGTGTGTAAGCACATAACGCACACAGCCTGAGAGACAAATAAAAGAAATTAGTGCACCATGCGCAGTCACACAGCTGGGCCATCGCTGGGATCACTCAGAGGAGGTGGGACAGCTCATGTGACTGGAGTGCTGTGGTGTATAAACACAAGCCCTTCAGGAGGCACACACAGGGAAGAGAGGGGGATGCTTCCTGTGCACAGGAACAGTCAGATGTGTGGGACAGACAGAGGGTAGGGGAGAGTTTGTGGGCCAGGGTCAGAGGAAAGACCGGTAAAACTGCGAATATAGTGGGAGTGAGTTACAGACCATCCAGTCTGGGTGAGGAAGTGGGCGAAACCTGCTTTCAACAAGTCAAGGAGGTGTCTGCGTCACAGACCCTTGCTCTTCAGTGGGGCTTTAACCCCTCTGACCTCTTCCGGAATGACAGTTTGGCAGGACACAACCAATCAAAATTTCTGGAGAGTATCAGGGGTAACTTCCCAATACAGGTACTGGATGAGCCAAGCAGTGGCAATGCACAGACAGATCTGCTGTTCACTAAGAAGGAGGCTCTGGCTGGGCGTGTGGCAATCAATGGCAGCCCCCAGCTCCAGTGACCACAAAATAGTGGTGTTCGAGATCCTAAGAGG
>VZSZ01008973.1:177347-187424 GCA_013398815.1 Ibidorhyncha struthersii | reverse complement strand
AAAAGGCTGAAACAAGGAAAATGTAAGACTGCTGCTGACAGATGGGGTAGGGGTGATTTAGTGACAGTGTACACAGGTAAGGTTGAAGTACTTGTGGCCTTTGTCTCACCAGAAACCTCTGCCAGACCTCTGTGCTTAGTGAAATGGCTCAAGGAGGAGAAAGGCTACCAGCTGGGGATGAGGGTTGAGTCAGGAACTGCTTGTGAGACATCAACCCACACAAGTCCCTGGGACGCAGTGGACTGCACCCAAGGCTGATGAAGGAGATGTCCAAATTCCTTTAAAGGCTGCTCTCTGTCACCTTCAAAAGGTCACAGAGATTGGGAAAGGTTTCTGACAAATGAAGAAATGTAAATACTGCAAAATGTGTGCCCATATTAAAAAAAAGCCAAAAGTCAGTCCGGGGAACTACAAGATGATTGCCCTCAGTTTGGTCCCTGGAAAAGTCACAGATTCTTCTTACAGCCCATTTCTGAGCAGATGAAGGTGAAGAAGGAAGCTGTGAACAGACAGCATGGATTTTCAAAGGATATATCATGCCTAATCAACCTGACTGCCTTTGATAATAAAATGGTTGGATTTGTGGGTGGGGAAGAACTGTGGGCATCACTTACCTTTAACAAGGCTCTTAACACTGTCTCCCACAATATTCCTGTATCCAAGTTAGAATATTACGTTGGACAATCACATGGATAACAAATGGTTGGATAATTGGTAGTAGTTAACGAATCTTACTCTGCCCAGAGGCTGGTAACAAATGGGGTACAGGAGGGGTCTGTCCTGGGACCTGTCCTGTTTAACATCTTTATTAGTAACATGGAGAAGGGGAGGATGGACAATTTTGTCCATCATCACTTTTGTCCATTATAACTTTTGTCCATTTGGTGTATCACAACAAACTGGGGGGAACCAGTTTATACACTCCAGGAAAGAGCTGCCATCCAGAGGGACCCAGGTAGGCTGTAGAAACCCATTGACAGGACCTTGATGAAATTCAACAGGGAGAAGTGCTGAGTCCTGGGAAGGCTGAGACCTTGGAAATGACACAGAACCTGGCAATGGCACAGACTGGGAATGGACCAGCTGGGGAGAAACACTATGTAGGTGGCCTGGGGGCATCTCATGGGCAATGAGCTGAGCAGACGTCAAACTTGTGCCTGGGCAGCAGCAAGGACCAGCGGCCTTCTGGACTGCGTAAGCACGTGCACAGCCTGGAGTTTGAGGGGTGTGATTATCCTTTGCTACTCAGCATTTTTTAGGCCATGTCTAGATGCTACAGTGAGTTTGAGTCCCTCTATACAGAAAAGATGTTGATAAACTGAAGGGAGTTCAGGAGAGGGCCACCAAGGGAGCTGGATGCTGTAGCACAGGGCCTGTGATGAGAGGCTGCAGAACTGGTGTTAGTTCAGCCTGAAAGAAGATTGACTTTGGGGACACCTAACAGCAGCTCTCCAGTCCCTGTGGCAAGGAAAGTGAGAAAATGGAGCCATGTTCTTTACCATGGTGCATGGCAGGAAGTTGAGGGACAAACTTAACAAGCATAAACTGAAATGAGAGATTTGGANAGAAATATTTTCCACATGAGAAGAGTCACACAGTGGAGCAGGGGCCTGAAGAGCTTGTACCATATCTAACCTTGAAGGTTTTCCTGGATAAAGTCCTGAGCAGTCTGGTATGATATCAAAGCCGACCCTACTTTGAGCAGGAGGTTGGACTAGAAATGTTGGTCAGTTCTAACTTAGAGTATTGTATGATCTTGAAAAAACAAAAACTTGCCAACCCACATTCCCAAAGAACCAATTACATGACTCTGTGCAATATCCATTCTCCTTTTCCCTTTACATTTATTTGCAGTTCTGACAAGACATTGCTTTTATATGCAGGAAAATGCCAAACTATTTGTGAGCTTTGTCTCTTCTAATGTATTTCTTTTTGTTTTGGGGGTTGCTCAGATGCCTGAAAGTAATTCCATTTACAGAGAGATACTAGACCAGAATTCTGGCATATGTGTCGCAGACTTTTGTTGTTAAGTGCTTGGCTTGCACAAGGATACTACAAAACAGTTATAAAAAAGGAAATATATTAACATTTATAATTTGGTTACTGTGCGCTTTTTGAGGAGCAAATCTTTTGAATGTCATTGTGAGGAGATAGTCTTTTGAATTAAGGATAAAAAAAGAATTTAAAAACAAGACCTTAATGGATATATTTCTATTGAAAAGGGGGACTGTAGCTACAATAGATGAAATTTTAGTGCACATAATAGCAAAGTATTTCCTTCTACAGGAGCATGCTATTTACATAGTCAAGAAAAGATGTACTTTTCAACAATTTACTTGTTAGTTGAAAGGCAAGAATTGCTATGGCAACACTGAAACAAACAAGAAGGAATTGCAAACAGATGAATCACAACATTATATGCAAGACAAAGAGTCAAATCTTTTCCAAATTGAGCTAGCTTTACATTATAGCAAACATTTTAATGGGGTGTTTCTTAATTGTTTCATACTGTATGATAGGCAAGGGAAGCAACTAGTGTTTCCTATACAGTGTTTCACCAAAATGCATTTTAACGATAACCACATCAAATTACCCCGTTCCCACACCCACCCATCCATCCTTCTTACTAGAATTAAAAGTCTGTGTTACCTTCCAGAACAGTTGGTCTATGTAGTCTGATCTCTTCCCATATTAGTAGCCGAAATTTCTTACCATGACTAAAATATTTCTTAAGTACAAAGAGGTACTAGTGGTAGTCATGACAATGGTTTGTAAATCTCAGGGCCTTTCCAAACTGTATATATGGATTTTCCACTGCTGAAGTTGTCACATACCAAAACATGCCAAGTCTCTATCCCAGTGGTAAAAGCACCACTTCATCTTTAAGTTGTAAGTAACATTTCGCAATTTTTGTCAGTCAAAGTAAAGGTGGATAAGCTCCATTTATCTCTGTTTTTTGCCAACTAATGTAGGCAAGCCAGGGATGCTACTATAGACAACAAACACTTTTTATTTCACAGTCTTGTAGGCTGAGTAAGTGCGTTAGGGTTGAGACTGGGAACAGAAAGACCTCTGTTCTGTTCCCAGTTTTGTCACTAATTTGATGATAGTTTACTTTTCAGTTTCCTTCTCTGAGCTTTGAAGCTTTTCTCTAACGCAGTTATAAAATTTTATTCTTCTGCCTACGTTAGTATCAGATTAAAAAAGAAATCACTGAAAATCACACACGCCTTATTTGTGGCACTGTAACAGTTGTACAACTAAACTCATAGTTTGCTATAAATGCCCTGGACTCTGACAGACAGATGTGCTACCATGTAGTTATACTAGTTTTATGAATCTAATCTGTCTGCTAGAGTACAGATTAATAGTTTTATGGATCACATATGAGTTAGAGTTCTAAGTATCTTCTTAAATATATCCTTAACTTGCTTCAGTGGAAATAAGCAATGCTTACTGCACAGCAGGCCTAGCAGTAAACAGAGTGACAGTCTCTCAAGCTTCATTAGAAGAAAAACTGGAAAAAAAGAATGGAATAAGACGTGCATTTGTGTAAAATGTAGGGAGTATAAAATGTATCTTAGAACAGGATAAACCCAGAAGGACACACCTCAGGTGGAAAAAAAAGCAAGACAGGGTTGACAACAAATCATAAAGAAGTTCTTAATCCCAGATAAAAAGGTGAAAAGCATTGAGACTCAGAAGAAAGGAAAAATCCCACAGTATAGTATAAGGGCCAAAAGAAAATGAGAATGAAAGAACCTAGCAAAACAATACTAGCAATGCTAATTATCAGTGGAAAAGTAAAGATCTCTCAGACAGGAATTCTGTAAATGGGAACACCTGCTTTGAAAAGCCACTTGTAAAATAAGTATGCAGTAAAGTGGAAGAGTCATCTATAGGTTGTTAGCAGCATGGCAGAAGAGCTGGTCTCCTCTTCGCTTCTGTAGGTAGAGAAACCCACTCTTGTTTTTTTCTCTGGGTATGTTTTGTTCTTGTGTAGCTTCAGCAGCAGCACCTTCAAAATCTACTTTCCTGATTAATGCTTTGGCTTCGCAGTATTCTCATGACGTTGTGAAATCACTGTAGTTGGTGGCCAAATTGCTCTAGTTGCAGGTGGAGAACTCTGGGACCATGTAAACCCAGTTACTCTGTTGGCTCTCTCTCTTCTTACAAGAATAGACATGCAAACTGTAAACATTATTGATAAGAGCCACCTTTTCCTAGGACCCCTTAAAGTCACCACTGTCTAGATTGTAATCTCTAGAACCAGTAAGAATGCAACTCCTACTTGCCTAGCCTGAATCTCTCACACAAATCATCCAGTAAATTTGAGAAATTTATTTTGCTGAAGTCAAGTCATATATGATTGACGGGTACCTACTGGTACAAGTCTGGCTCAGACCCTTCTCACCACCTCTTACTAAAAAACAGTGCTCCGTAGACTGTTCTCTTCCTGTTGGCAGATTCATTGCTGGTTTAGTCCTTTTCATCCTGCTTAAGCAATCTGTATACCCCACTAAACTCCCAGCTGACTCTACATGCACCTACACTGATTTAAATGCTGATGTTCAGCCTCCAACACTGATGGCTTTTCACTAAGTCAAAGAGAAGAGAAGCTACTACAGTTTTCTCAGTCCCTGTCCCTTGAGGTTCCCTAATAGGGAACTAATAGGCACTAATAGGGAAGGAGAGGATGGCTCTTGAATTAATGCTGAATATAATTAACCAGAGAATGTCTAAAGCCTTATTAGCCCTACAATTATTGTATTAAGTTATGGAATGTGATGTTATCTTAACACAGAACTTCTATCCAATTAGATGACACTAGAAGATTAGAAGCTCTTCGTAAAACATTGACATGGTGTTTAGCAAGCAAGGAATGCACATACGTATTAATGAGGTAATAGTCAAGATAAGGTTAACAAGTTTTAAACAGTGACTAGTGTGTCAAAGTGAATTCTGTAACTGCTCTAAAAAGATGGACTACTATTTTTCTTATTGCCCCAAAACAGAAAACTTATTTTGGAATGTAATTCAATATACTATGTTACTGTGAACCTTTGCAGCTTTTCTAGGGAGATATTTTCAAAGATTCCGGAAAGCCCTGCATTCACATTTAGGAAATGTTCAGTCTTATGGTATAGGGTTTTTTTGTTTGTTTGTTATTTCAAGTCAATGCTGGAAAGGCACCATTTTAGAAAATTTCCTCTTTCAAAGGTCATTTTAAAGTGGACTGTACTTCAACAAATAGATGCACTATCTTTCAGCTTGCAGCTTCCTGTCTTGTTTTCGTATGGTCCTAGCAAGTGCGTACCCAGTCTTGACCTAACTGCCCAGACACTAAAGTAATACACATGACAGATGACCACAAACAGATCTGACGAGTTTAAAGAGCAGTTAAAAGGCAGCATTATTTAACTTTGCAGAGGCTGGAAAAGAAGTGTTTCTGCTTGACTCCTGGCAACTCTAGGCTCATCAGAACTCACAGTAAATGGATGTCTATTCACTTGCACAGGATTGTTGCTCACGAGGACATTCAGGACAATCACAACCGTTTATCCAAGGGCAGAATTTGGTAGACTTAGCCATATCTAAAGCATTATGCTTACTAATTTACCAATCCAAAGCAAATGTCTTCATGGGCTTTTCCTCAGATGAATTTGAGGCTGAGCACTCAGCAATCATGTTTAGGGTTAGAAGAACAGTGCCTGCAACCTTGTGTCTCAGACTATAGCAAATTTATTACTAGATTAAGTTTTTAAGTTTCTGGATACCTGTCGTGGTTGGGCAGATATTTGTTTTTAATGTCTGTATCCTGAAGAGGTATTTCACAGAACTAATCTTCACTAGTCTTTTTTTTGCCTCCTTGGGCCACAGGAACAACCCAACAGCTCTCTTCATTATGTGTCCTGTAATTTTTTTCAACTCTAGAGATACGTTTTCACTGTAAAAGTGGCTGTTCTAATGCTGCCTTGAGGTGCAGCAATGTACTTCCTCCATTGACACAAGAATCTGCAAAAAAAAGCTGGGACAGTACTGGCCAAAGAACTAATTTCAGTCAGGGAGCATCAGTCTGTAAGACTTTTGGTACCATTTAAATACTGAAGCATTACTAAACATATATTAGCTCCAGCTGATCTGTAGAACAGATATTAATAAAAAGAGTTTATTGAAAACTTATTTTCTTGTGAATGTCCATTGACACTGAAGCCATAAAGATGAAAATGCATAATGTGTTTGAGGTGTCAGTGGGAGATGTGACTTTCATGGCTTATAAAACTTCACGTATTTAGATTAGTTATTTTATCCTACCATTAAAACAGCAGACAAAGTCATCGGTTTTGTCAAATACAACTGTATGTATGAAGACAGCAGTTATTGCTACTTGTTCTTTAAAAGGCAACATCAAGTTTTTCAAAGCCTGGTCCAAAAATGTTTTACCAGGTGAAAAAAGGAAGACCTGCTTATGTTGGGTTGTGGCTCCTGCAGTCTGGCCAGCCAGGGGGACTGACAGTGATCCTTGCCCTCCTGCCCTTTCTTACAGCATTGTTGTGCCTGGCTGCCATGCTCTGTGCATCCTCTAGATCCTATAGACAGGGCAGAGTGGGAGGCAGGAACAGGAAAGGAAAACAAAACCATTGTTTTCTCCTATGAGATGGTGGTATAAAGGCAGTGCTGTGGTTTTGGGCTTTAGTGAGTACATTTTATGAGCTGGAATAACATCAATGCCTCTGTCACCCTGTCCCACTTTTAATGACCACCCTTAATAAACACCCTTTAACCACAAACTCAGAACAACAATCTCAGCAGCCCACTGAAGTCAGCTGAAATGTCCTTACGTCTGGAAAAGTCTTCAGGTTGCACTGAAAGACTCCAGCCTATCTTCTTATACTGTCATTTTAAAAGATGCTTGTTATGCAAAACATTTCTTGTCTTAGTGTTTTGTGGTTGACTATTCCTTGTTTACTAGCGCATCAGACAGTTTGGGCTTTATGTGGACTGGCACTATTAATGAGTGGGTCTTTTTTTTGTATTTATAACATCTTCTTTAATATAGTCTTCTTTCTTCCTTGTGAAGTCTTTAATAAACCTTTCTTTTTTATTCTTTCTCTGCCCGTTCCCTCTGGAAAAGCATTCTGGGTTACTTTGACCTGTGTATTGACCAGAAGATCAACGCTCTTGATAGATATTCTACTTGGTATCTGAAGGTCTTGTTGCTTTTAGTATAAACCATCAAGAAATTCATTCAGGGCTGAGAAAAACACATGCATGCACACATTAAAGAAAAATAATCCACACCTTTGTGCATAAATTGTCATTCATTCCATGAATAGTCAAAGTTAAAATTAATATTTTCACCCATGCCATTTGTTTTACTTGCAGTCTTAGCTGTGAATTTATGGAGGTTCAGAAGTCTGTTTTAAACAAATACTCTATTCTCCTTAATTTCATTCAACATTTCTTTTTTATAGGATACAGTTCATTGGCAAGCCTGATGTATCCATATGTTTCTTTGAAGTTTGTAGCTTACACATTAAAATGGAAAACGTAAAATCTGGACACCAAAGACACAAACCCAATCAACAGCCAACAGAGGTCAAAAAAACATTACCAAGCTTTGGTACCTGTGATATATGGAAGAGGTATTTTTTAATTATATTTGGAAATCAACTTGATTCAGCTCTGCTGGATAATATCAGCTAGACAAAACTAAATGGTCTTTGTCTGGCTATACCGAACTGCGGTGTTACACCTCCTTGACCTATCTCCTTGTTATTTTGTAGACTTGAAATAGACTGACCTTTCACAATCCTTGTTAGTTTTATTTCAACTCCATAGGGAAGCCTCATATAAATGATACTTTAAGAAAAGGCATGTAATCCCTAACCTTTAAAGTTAACATTTAAATCTATGTCTCTTACTACTAGGTAAAATCATTTTTTGTTTCACATGTGCATGTCCTCTAAAAGGGTGAAACTGTGTGGTCTGTGGTGCCTGTTGGAAATCAACATTAATACTGATGGGAAGAAAACAGCCATCTCACCTTCCCCATGCCAGGTGTTCACCAATTGTGAAACTGAATAATGGATGATAACACATCCTAGTGTATTTATCAATCCACATATCTTTTTACAATGCAAAAGAGGTCATTTGAGACTCTTTGTAGATTTTTTTCAGCTCTTACTATTCATTAACAAGGAGCTGCCCGTAAAGGCTGCTGAGCGAAAAGGAGGCCACATTACCTGGAAACAATAATGAAGTGTGACACCATATGAAATAGTAATTAGGTTTGACCAAGGCCAGGATACAGTTGCTATAATCAGGATCACTCAGAATTAATTTCACACTTATGAAGGATATGAGGTGAGATTGATTTAATGATGACCAAGCTACCCTTTTTCCCATGAACTCCAAACCTTTGAAAGATAAGATGGAAAAAAAACAGAGAAATGATCGTCATATTATTAGCACCAGAATTAGCAGTCTTGTCCCCTTAAAAAAGAAATACATTGCCATGTTAATGTGCTCTAAGGGAACACTAATAGGATAATTATCTTCTGAACACACAGACCACTGTTTTGGCCACAAGGTTTTTGAGGCTAAAAACAAAGTTAAAACACTAGAAATATTTTTTTAATCTGTTCAGAAACTTCACAGAGAGAACAAGAATAATGTCTGTGAAAAATGGCATCCTAATGCTTAAATAACTACACCTCAGTGGTACAATAAAGAGTGAAGGGAGTTTAGTGTGAAAGCGCTTGATGGGCAGTTAAGCTACCCATCTTTGCCACGGCAGACTAGTTCTCCACCACTCTCTGATGGCTTTGCATTACTTCTGATCCTTCATTTTCCCCTGGTGTAATAATAAAGTTCCTGCTTTTCAGCAGTGGAAAACCATATGTCTGGCAATATCCTAGAGTAAGTATTGTGCAGATTTTTAAAAATTCCTAATCAGAAACAGTGGATTTTCAAAATTTCTGGTGGAAGGCTGAGGGAAATTTGAGTGAGAGAGACAGGAAAATGAAATGTATTTTAGTTTTAAGCTGTGGAAATATTATATCAAGTGCTATGTTACAGCTGGCATCTGTTTGTCTCTTTTCTTTCTCTTTTTCGGTCTCCCTGCCAAGTGACTGCTAATAAATAGATTTAACCTGTGCCATCTGTTGTTATAGTACAGACCCAACCACAGCAGCCTCCTGTTTACTATAGCATTACGTTTAATCAATCTTATTTCGCCAATGACATTTAAAAAATACACAGGTCCAGGTGAACCAGACAACTTCAGATCACTGTTAAGATGAAAAAAGCACCTCCTCATGCATATGTTATACTACATTCTCTTTCATTAAGTAGATCTAGTTAGTCTTGGGGTACATCTTAGCTATATTTTTTTTAAGTGAGCCTGTTTATTGATGTACCTTACTGGAAAGGGCAGGGAAAGCCCTATGTGGTTATATTGTATAGCAGATTAAGTAATTGAAGATTTGATCATTATGTGTTGCCTCTTTGGTTCTTTTCCATGATTAGATTTCTTCCTTGCTTTGCAGCTGGGGGCAAGATACTGCTGTCACTACAGTTCATGACAAAATAATATTGACTTCAACAAAAAGAAGAACTGGTAGCACTAAAGTTTATTTTGCTGAGTAGAATAGTACATTGTAGCTCTGACATCATCTTTTTGCCCTCATCATAGGAGCAGGAACCCTGTAGATAGCAGTTTGTTAAAGGTGACAGGCAGGCAATGAAAACAGATCTATCTTGCTCTCATATAGGCAGGGGTTAGTCACAAATGAGCAAATACACATTTTTCTCTTTTCCAAAGTTTTTAGAGCTATAACTACTTATGTGAGGAAACCAACTATGTTCCTGTCTGGATATAAGATTAAATACTACAAATAAATCATTTGGACATTTTCATTATGAAATGAAAGTTTTAAATCATTCTAGCAATAAGTGCTGCAAGTTTCTAAACTTGTGGGTTTTCGATCCTGCTATTAAAATAATCTACTTACTGTGGTCAAAGACTTCAAAAACGGGTGTTTGGAGTGTGCTTAGGTTCGCCCCCCCCCCCTC
>VZSZ01008973.1:160993-177304 GCA_013398815.1 Ibidorhyncha struthersii | reverse complement strand
AGATGACCTGGGTTTAAGAATTCCCAAGTACGTACAGGTATCGTATCAGCAAACTGAAAGGGAGCTGCAAGTACTAAGCGCTATTAAGCAGAGGAAAACAAGACATGGGGCTGCAGACACTCTTTTCCCCACCTTTGTAAGGAAAACCCTTTGAAGAAGTGATGCTTCCTAACTTTTGCTCATTTCAGGAATGAAAACTGACCATAACGAGATTTGGCAAAGGATCCTGAAAGCAGGTGGTTAGAATGAGTAATAACCTTATGCAACAGCAGATTTTGCCATGGTATTTCTGAGCTCATGGAAGTGTGGAGGTTAGTGAGGTCTGATGTTATTTAACTGCTAAATGATGAGCTTTTTTATGTAAAATGTAGGCTCCTTTTAAAGAGGTTGTTGTTCTTCAGATAATCAGAAAATAACACTTCCAAATGCAATAACATCAATTCAGTGTGACAGCTTATACTTAAGGCCTGCATATTAAAATATAAATTGATACTTAAAGTCATATAAAAAAATGGAGTTACATCAGTAAATATTGGTTTAAATTGAAACTTCTGCATATTATTTTCCCTTGATTCTCATTTTTCAATGTCACAGTGTCCTGGCTAGCTTTTAAAGTCAATTATATTAAGAGTGACATAAGACTTGACCTACCCTTCCATTTCTTGTCCTTTTATTTGATACTGCATCATGAAGAAAACATGTTGTTTATTTATTTATTTATGCATACTGGCAAATGGTGACTTTACAAAGATCAAAATATTGCACAAACTTAAAAGTTTAATCTCCCAATCTTTACCTTTTAAAAACTATAAAAATGTTAAGCTAAGAACTGTCAAGTCTGCAGCATGTAAAAAAAATATAAGAAAAGCATACAGACTAGACCACCAAAATTACCATAATATTATTATAATTTAATGTTTGAATTTTAGGAACATTTAGAGAGTCATGTAGTTACTTAGTTAGGCACTTTTTAAATAAAGAGAGAGACAGATTCTGTTTGTAATAGTCTCGGGACCCACTTCCGCAAATGACTGCTCATAGACACTTCCCTGTGTACCAACTAGGATTCCTTGCCAGCATAAATCTAGGGGCTAGAAGATACAAAGATTTGGAGAAGGGAGAGATTCCCAGTGTACAATGGCAGTAACAGATGGAGGAGGTTCTCAGTGTCTTTAGTACTTCTGAAAATCTTGCTTGATTCTTAAATAACTCAGCCCACAGACTAGTCGCTTTCCTTCCACTGTCTTAGGGTGACATTCACTTTTCTTATTATCCTGTGTAAACAATTTTATACACAAAATACCCTAGTCACTCTTTTCCTGCACTGAAAAGTTGTTCTAATGCTTTTAGAAAAGTGAGGGATGCTCCCCTTGTAATACATTTTCTAACTACAATCTGAAACCATTATTACGTTAATAGAGATATGGATAGTAATTGTGCTAGTTTTCAAATACCATGACCATTTTCTCCTTTTCTTTATTTAAAAAAATGTACCATAAAGTCTATACTGAAGACTAACAGTCTGTGGGGTATAACTAAAACTGAAGATGCTTGATTTCCAAGGATCACCTCCTCCAAGCTAAAGAACATGCAGGAATTAAAGCAAAGGTGGTAGGATGCCTACACAGATAACAAAGAGCTCATAACAAAACACAGACACACAGAGGAAGCACTCAAGTGAAAGCAGCATCTGGTAACTCAGGATGAACAGAGAGACACTGCCCAAATGTGCAGAAATGGTGTTAGGAAAGGCAAAATCCACCTGGAGTTGAATCTGGAGTGGGATACAAAGAGCAAAAAGAAGGATTTGTATGGGTAAATCACCAGCACAAGGAAGACTAGGGAAAATGTGGGCCAGCTGCTGTTTTGCCTCGGTCTTCACTGGTAGGACTTGTCTTCAGGAGTCCCAGGCCCCTGAGACCTGTGAGAAAGTCTGGAGCAGGAAAGACTTACCCTTGGTGAAGGAGGATCAGGTTAGGGAGCATTTAAACAAACCAGACACATACAAGTCCATGAGGCCTGATGGGTTGTACCCATGAGGGCTGCAGGAGCTGGCAGATGTCATCGTCAGGCCGCCCTTGGTTACCTTTGAAAGGCTGTGGCAACCAAGAGAGGTTCCTGAGGACTGGAAGAGAGCAAATGTCACCCCTGTCATCAGCAAGGGCAAAAAGGAGGACCCAGGGTACTACGGGACAATCATCTTCACCTCAGTCCCTGGGAAGGTGATGGAGGAGCTAATCCTGGAAAAAACTTGTATATGTATCAAGGACAAGAAGGTGATTGGGAGTAGTCAGCATGGATTTGTGAAGGGGAAATCATGCCTAACCAACCTGATAGCCTTATAAACCAAAATGACTAGTTCAGTGGGTGAGGGGGGAGCAAAGAAGATGAAGCCATAGTCTTCTTAGTGGTGATCAGCAACAGGACAAGACACAATGGGCGCAAACTTAAAAAGGGAAAGTTCCTTTTAAACAAAAGAAAATGCCTTTTTTTACTGTAAGGATGGTCAACACTGTAACAGGTAGCTGAGAAAGGTGAGCTGAGAAATGCTGAGTATTTGCATCCCTGGCACCATTCAAAGCCCAACTGGATAGAAGTCCTTGGCAACCTGCTGATCCTTTGAGCAGGGTGTTGGACTGGGCAGTCTCCAGAGGTGCCTGCCAGCCTTACCTATGCTGTAATTCTGTGATCATTAAAGCTATATACCCCTCGCAACAAAACCTGCATTAAGACCAGTGCTGAGAGGAAGCAATGGTGGGTTATGGTCATTAGTCATTCCCTCCTGTGTGGAACAGAAGCACCCATTTGCAGACTGGACCCGCATTTCAGGAAAGTTTGGTGCCTCCCTGGGACCTGAATTAGGGACATCACCACAAGACTGAAGAGCTTAGTACAACTTTCACACTGCTATCCATTCCTGCTCTTTCATTTGGGTACTAATGATGTTGTAACAAAAAGCCTGAAGTCAATCAAAAGAGATTTCAGAGCCCTGGGAAGCACGCTGAAAAATTCAGGAGCACAAATAGTGTTTTCCTCAGTCTTCCCAGTAATAGAGGGAGACTTTGGAAAAAAGAGATGAGCCCAGGATATCAATACCTGGCTCCAGGACTGGTGCCTTCACCACAACTTTGGGTTTTTAAACTATGGAGAGCATTTGAAAGACAAGGTATGCTGCGGCCTGACAGTATCCACCTGTCCTGAACGTGAAAATACGTCTTTGGGCATAAGCTGGAGGGGCTGATTGAGAGAGCTTTAAACAGAATCAGTGGGGGAAGGGATACCAACAGGACTGCAGCAGGTAAACCAGGGGTTGGTATGACATGACCTGAAGCTGGCAATGCTACTGGGAACATTTACACTGCACCTGGGAGCACAGAGGGCTCAGGAGCATATCTGAAATGCTTGTACATCAATGCAGGCAGTATAAAAAACAAACAGGGTGAATTGGAAGTGTTGGTCACCTCCCAGAGCTACAAAATCACTGGTATTAGTGAGTCTTGGTGGAATGACTCCTGTGATTGGAGTGCTGGGTTGGAGGGCTATGGGATGTCAGGAGGAATAGGCAGAGCAGGCAAGGTGGGGGTGTCGCACTATACGTAAGGGAGGGGTTTGATTGAACAGACCTTACAATTAGTGATGAGGTGATTGAAAGCCTCTGGGTGAGGATATGGAAAACAAAGGAGATGTTGTAGTGGGTGTCTACTACCAATAGCCCAGCAAGGTTGTGAGCACTGATGAGTTATTCTATAGGCAATTTGGAGAAGTTTCTGGATCAGCAGTTCTTGTCCTTATGGGAGATTTTGACTTCCCAGGCATCAGCTGGGAACATCATACTGCCATGACAAGTAGGTCTGGGAATTTCTTGAAGTTTGTAGGAGACAGCTTCTTCTTATAAGTACTCAGTAAGCCAACTAGGAAAGATGCCCTCCTAGACTTGCTGTTTGTGAATAGAGAAGGACTCATGGAGAATGTGATGGTAGGTGGCTGTCTTGGCCACACTGGTCATAAAATGTTTGAGTTTAAAATTTTCAGTGTAATAAGAAAAAAGGACATCCGAGTTGCTACCCTGGACTTCAGGAGAGCAAACTTTAAGCTATTTAGGGACATATTTAGCAGAGTACCCTGGGAAATTGCTTTTGAGGGCTTAGGAGTCCATGAGTCCTGGTCAGTCTTTAAGAATCACCTTTTAAAAGCACAGGAGCAGGCAATTCCACTATGTTGTAAGTGAGGCAAGCGTGGCAGAAGACTGAAAAAGAAATTGTATGAACTGTGGGAGTGAGGTCAGGCTTTGCAGGAAGATGATAGAGCTGTGGCTCATATATGTAGGGAGAAGACACGAAAAGCCAAAGCTCAATTAGAGTTGAAACTGGCCAGTGTTGTGTCAGATAACAAGAATGGTTTTTTTTAGTACGTTAATAGCAAGAGGAGGTCTAAAGACAACACTGGATTGATACTTGTTGAATATGGTCATCTGACTAATAGGGATGAAGAAAAACCAGAGGCATTCAAAGCTTTTTTTTTGCTCAAGTCTTTAATAATACTGGCACGGGACTGGGCAGCCCAATGTCTGAGTCAGAGGAACGTGAGTGTGGGAACAGTGACTTTTCATTTGTGAACACTGAAATCGTAAGGGACCAGCTATATCAGCTGAATGTTCACNAGTCCCCATTGACTGGAAACTAGCCAGTGTTATTCCAATTTACAAAAAAGGCATGAGGGAAGGATTACACAGAAGGTGTAATCATGGTGCCAGACAGGAGCTGCCTGTAGGCTCCTTGGGCACCATTTGTGGGCTGAGACCCTGCCGCAGCCGAGGGAGGTGTGTGGCACACGGCATGGCACAGCACAGCCTGAGGGACACGTTGGGCAGGCAGCACCTGCCCAGGTTCGATGTGCTGTGGGTCACTGGCTCCCGTACAATGGGCTTCTGATCAGGATCAATGCAAGAGCCAAAAGAGCTGGCAGCACAAGCATAAACTGTCCCCTGCAAATATGCACTGGCTTCATGATGTGCCTGTTACATGCATGTTACATCATGTATGTAACATGACATGCCTTTTCTGCCTCCTTTGTGACCCCGAAATCTGGCAATCTGGCATGTTTCAAAAGCACTACATCTACTATAAATAAAACAGTTTATTCTGTGAAAGCTCTTCTGTTAATTATACAGGAAAGTGGTGCGTTTTTTGTTTCCCTGGGCAAATCTTCTCCGTAGGAATGCAGAGCTTTAAACAAACCTAAAAATAGCTGCTTAAACTTGGGAGTGGAGGGGGATTTAGATGATTTGCCTTCAATTCTGCGTGTTTTTTAAAGAAGATCTTTAATGCACACTTATTTTAGTAGGCAATTCATCTGTATAATTTATCTAGAAACAGATTTAGATAATTGCCAGAGTTAGTCGTTCCTCTATTTCAGTATTATAACTTCAAAGTTCTGTGAATAATAATAAAATTACTTTGCTACATTTTTCATTCTGTCTTTCCTGCTGTTATCAAGCCTGCCCTGGTGTGTAAATGACTGCTGATATGACAGAACCATTCTTAATCTTTTCTCCAAAGCTATACCACAACACTGTTAGACACTCTGAAACACGACGACATGTCCTGAAGCAGAAAAAAAGGATTCTGATGCTGTTGCAATTAACAAAGATGAAGATGGTAAACATTGTCAGCAATAAACATGAGGCTTTTTTAGTTCAGATGAAACCCTAATTCACTTTTAATTATGGTTCATGCTGGAAGATAGCTGTGTTGACTTTCAAATTTCAATCTCTCTTAGGGGTAACATACATTTTTGTTAACCAAAAGAAATGAAAACCAAGCTGGCTGGGTATCTTGTGCTTGAATTTGTAAGCATAAAATGGAATTCTTGTTATGTTCCAGGAACAATTTACATACTAAGCAAAAGACACAGAAGACTTTTTAGTTCTGGAAGACACGCTAGCTGTAATGAAATGAGGATGTAATTAAATTACAAATCCTGTGTTTAAAGGCCTTACTTAAGGAAAGAAGGGGTTGTATTATTCACCTTCCAAAACAATCTGTTATATAAAAAAATAATTGGGAATAGTCAATGTCAAAATTGTCTGCTGCAATACAGTGCTGCATCTTTGGGGTTCTGAAGGTTTGGGATTTTTTTTTTTTTTTAGGGTATGAGCTGCATCCCTGCTTCCTTGTACAGCTTGGCTCTAGAGTCCCTATGCACAGGGTGATTTGCAGTGACATTTGCTTGTTTTCACCATTAGGAAATCATACTTGACCAATCTGATAGCCTTCTGTGATGGCATGACTGGCTGGGTGGATGAGGGGAGAGCAGTGGACATTGTCTACCTTAACTTCAGCCAGGCTTTTGAGACTGTCTCTCATAACATCCTCCTAGGTAAGCTTAGGAAGTGTGGGTTAGGTGAGTGGACAGTGAGGTGGACTGAGAACTGGCTGAATGGCAGAGCACAGAGGGTTGTGGTCAGAGGCGCAGAGTCCAGTTGGAGGCCTGCAACTAGTGGTGTTCCCCGGGGGTCAGTACTGGGCCTGGTCTTGTTCGACATATTCATCAACCACATGGATGAGGGGACAGAGCATATCCTCAGCAATTTTGCTGATGACAGAAAACCAGGAGGAGTGGCTGACCCACCAGAAGGCTGTGCTGCCATACANCCATGAGCCAGCAATGTGCCTTTGTGGCCAAGAGGGCCAATGATATCCTGGGGTGCATTAAAAAGAGCGTGGTCAGCAGGTCAAGGGAGGTTATCCTCCCCCTCTACTCTGCCCTGGTCAGGACACATCTGGAGTCCTGTGTCCAGTTCTGGACTCCCTGGTTCAAGAAAGACAGGGAACTACTGGAGAGAGTCCAGCAGAGGGCTACAAGGATGATCAAGGGAATGGAGCACCTCTGTTACAAGGAAAGGCTGAGGAACTGGTGTCTGTTTAGCCTAGAGAAGAGAAGACTGAGAGGGATCTCATCAATGTTTCTAAATATCTGAAGGGTGGGTGTCAAAAGGATGAGACCAGACTCTTTTTCAGTGTTCCCCAGCAACAGGACAAGGGGCCATGGGCACAAATTTGAACGCAGGAAGTTCCGTCTCAACATGAGGAAAAACTTCTTTACTTTGAGGGTGACAGAGCACTGGAACAGGCTGCCCAGAGAGGTTGTGGGGTTATCTCCTTCTCTGGAGATATTCAAAAGCTGCCTGGATGTGTTCCTGTCTGGCCTGCTGTAGGTGAACCTGCTTTGGCAGAGGGGTTAGACTAGATGATCTACAAAGGTCCCTTCCAACCCCTACCATTCTCTGATTCTGTGTCATTGTAGGTGTGTTCTCTGAGTGAAGGTAGGGATGGAGAAGATCGGCTGCTTTCTACAGCCAAAGAGGCTCAAGAGTCCTTGTGGAGAGTAGGGAGGAGAGGAAAAACATGAGTTACACAGCGTTGGTCTAGGAAGGTACTGTATGGCCTCATTTTTCAGCAGCTTCATGGGAGCATACACATTAAAGTGGCATCGCACTACTCACTGCTGGGCACAGCAAAATTACTCGGTCACTCATTCCATAGAGGAGTGGATTTGGGTAGTACACTGGGGTAATGCTGGAATTCCTGCCGAACTTTTGGCAAGAAATATGAGGTCTGTGGCAGAACTGCTGCATCTAAGGTTTTCTTGATTACAACTGTTAATTCTTAGGAGTCACGTTCTGTGAAGAATCTGTTCCTTTCCTACACAAATAAAATTGTAAGTTTTGTAATAGCTAAAAGAAATGTAATGAGAACCCCTTTTTTCCCCCTTTGTACACTCCTGTGAGCACGCCCCTCTCCCTGGGACTCGCGAGCCCTCAGCCTCGATAAGTCTCCCAATCCCCAGTTAGTCACTGTGCCTGAGCTCGATTTCATCATCAGTCCTACCCTCGGCTGCTCCTTCCTCTGTGAAAGGTTTCAGCTAGGAGACAAGCTCCTGCTTTTTGGTATCCACCACTGTGTCCTGTGCTCCTGCTACCAAGGACTCCCGATGACGGAGATCCCACTTGCTGTGGATGTGGGTGATCTCTGTCCTTCTGTGTCTCACACCAAAAGAAATGGTCCAGCAGGTTCAGATGTTAGTCACTGAGGACAGCTAATGCTCCAGCTTTCTCTCCATATAATGGAGACTCAGTGATGGATGAGAACTGGATTCCGGATTTGGATTCAGGAACGCACAGATTGGGATCAAAGGCAGAGCAGACAGAGTCCTCCTCAGACACCAGCCATTGAAGAAAGAGGCCCACCACTTTGATCCTGGAGCTTTTATACCAAGCATATGAAAAGCCTATGAATGATTGCACCTTCACATGAACTTATCACATGTACCCGCCTTTATTTGAGTGTGCAATATAAAAGTTAAATTCGTTCACATTTGGGTGAACATATTGTATATAAGTAACTACTTAAGGATTTATATAAAAATCGTTGATTGCCTTCAGCAAATTTCTCCACTTGATGTTGACTGAGAGGCAATACCCTTACAGCGTGGGAATCCTCTTGTCTTTTGGCAGGGTAGCCCTCACTCCTTTCCCACAGCCTGGCTTGAAACTCCAAACATGTATGTAAATACAGATAAACCCATGGTGCTACACCACTGTCCCTAGGAACTGCTCCTTCAGGTCAGAAGGGATTTCCAAAGCACTGCTTCACCCTCCTGAAGCCCTGCCATTGGTATACACGAATGCCCAGTGATCGAACACCTATCAGACCTTCTATATCTGTAGCACCCTGGTTCTTTGTCTTTTTCTTTTATCAATGGTCATGATAGAACCCTGATTTCATATAAATTAATTTCCTTTATGAGCAGACCCACCACCTTCAACCTTAAAAAACCCTTCATCGGATTAGAAAAGTCCTCCCACCCACAGCTTTGTTTAATTCCGTCCAGCCTGGATCTCACATGTCTGGTGGCAGGTTTGATTTCCTCAAACTTGCTTCCAGTTGGCTGGACACATAGCAAGGTTTAGTATTATTCAGTTACTAGCTTTGCATTAAGACGAAGTTGCAAGGCACACTTTTTAAATAAAGATAGTGTTCAGAAAAATAATACAAGCTTTTTGTTTGTAGTCTAAATGCGAACTAATCCATTACTGAGGATAAGAAGGATTTGGTTGAAGCAAGGCAAGACGACTGATTGTAAAAGAGCGTGTTATAGTCCCTGAGATAGATACTTGGAGATGCACTTCAGAGAGAGAAATGATAGAGAACTCACACTTACAGACATGTTTTTCTTTCTTCTCTCTGCTCTAAAAAGCAAATGAAGGAAATTGGTACCATTTACATTTGGGAGACTTACCTTATTTCACCCGGTCACATTTCCTTTTTGAAATTTAGAACCAAAAGGAAAGGAAAGCTAGCTTCATCTATTAAAGTCTAACAAGTTCTGAAATACAGATCAGCTCAAAAGCTGAAATAGTTAATGGTTGAAGAAAGACACAGCCCAACAGATATAGGGCAGCAACATCACTGTTGTGTTTCGGGCACCTCACTGTTTTTCTCTTTTGGTAAATAAGGACTTCATGCGGTATTACTAATATTAATCATAGAAGCATAGAATTGTCCAGGTTGAAAGGGACCTTTAAGATCATCCAGTCCAACCATCAGCCTAACACTGCCAACACCACCACTAAACCATGTCTCTAAGCACCATGTCTACCTGTCTTTTAAATACCTCCAGGGACAACAATTCCCTTTCAAACAAGTTTTTCCAGGAAATTATACTACCTTTACTTTCAGGAAACTTGGGAGCTGGTGGAAAACGCGCTTCATATGCCAAAGACCTGAAAGTTGAACTCTCTTTTGTATCAGCTGCTTTTATTTCATGGCAAACATTTTTTAATACAGCAGCATTTATAATGTGCCTTTGACTTTCTCATTTGCAATCTATTCCCGTCAATACCTGCCACCTGTATAGACTGCACAATTAATATTTTAGAAAGAAAATTTACCTAGGAGTTTAATCCCCGGGTAGTAAATATTAATTAGGCACTTAAATTATTGTTTTAAAACATCTTTGGTGATATAGAGGGCATGTTTTTCAGTCAGCTGCTCAATATTTATTTTAAGCATATTAAACCACCTCAGGAATATTCAGTGCACGAAAACCTTTTTATGTTTGAGTGGATAAATTTACAAGTCCGAATTAATGCTATAAATTACATTTACATAATTCATTGTCCACAAAGGGGAATTTGTTTTGCATGTGTAGCTGTTAATATATGCAATTGAAGATGAAAACACAACACGCTATTGTTGTCCACATTGCTAATTTGGACTAAGCAGAGTTTATAGATTATTTCAGCCCCTTCCTTGGTTGGTTGCTGGATCTTTCAGTAGCTGTGTTTCACAATTAATCAGCAGGTACTTGTGTTCCCGAATAAAAAGGGTCTTGCTAAGTAAACTCAAGCAGGCCTTGCTTTGGTTCTTAGGAACATAATAATACTTTAAAAGCTATTATTTGTATTTTGCTTATTGGCGTAAATAGGAAAAGGCAACTGGGAAGAAACAAAGTAACTGAACAGAAAGTTAGGCACTAATGTCTTTCCTTGCTGATTTGAAACATCTGCAAGAAAAACTAAGCTGAGATCAAATATGAGTTAGTATTACGTTTTGATTTAAAAAGACAAAAAGTTTTACAAAGTTAGCCAAGGCATCTAGCCATTCATCTGTCTTTGAAATTAGCAGAAGTTATATGGCTAAATCCCTCTGCCATTTGAAGCCCCAAATCCCATTGAAATTTCCAACACCTGAAGCCACTTGCACATTTGGCATGGTTAACAATAGCTATTTGATTTACAAAATTGAACACCTTATTATTATAACACTTGCTTTTAGGAAACGTGCCTTGTATCATACTAACAACCAATGATGTTTATAAGTGCCATGGCTGTAAAGTACATGGGCACTTTATATGGCATTTGATGGCCTGATCTTAAGTGATTTGTGTTAATTTAGATGTACTCAAGAAATCAGACTCCCCCTTTTTCCCCCTCTCATCTACTGTTAGCTTTTTTAATCAACAGAAACACTGAATTTATCCTCTGCCTTCTGCCTTTAACCTGTTTGTTCATTAATTAAGAAAGGAAACCAAACCTGAAAGTGCCTACAAGCACCTATGTGGCAGTCAGATAAAATCATTGAAGCCCAGGAGTTATTTGAGTGAATCTGAAAATTATATTTAAGGTGGGCCATATTTTTATTCCTTTGTTGGCCTCTGCCTCTTTCAACACAACATATATACACAAATACAATAATTTGATTGGAAAATTATGCCACCCTCTTACAGATTTATGTCCCATTAATTCATGCAGACACATAAATCAGACTATTGCTTAAGAGAAGTATAGTCAAAAGCTCTTGAACTGTAATTGTTATTACTACTGTTATTTGTTACTCCAGCACCTGTTTCTAGAGCTTGAATTCTCCTGTATTGCATTGCTTCAGTGACTGGACAGGTTTTTTTTATTATAGTGCGATCTCATTATCTGTAATTTCAAATTTCATTTCAAAAAGTCCCCAAACTATCCCCCTACCACTAAAATTAACAAAATTTTCTATAAAAATACTATAAAAGAAAACAGAATTAGAAAAACTCACTACTAGCACGGCTATATTCACTCTCAGAAGAGTAAGTGAACTGAAACTACCCATCAGGGTATAAGCTAAATGAATATCCCCTGTGGATCACCAGTCTGACCAGCGAGAAGTACAGTGAGGATACAGGTTAATGCCTTGACACAAGACTTTCTACCCTCGAATGCCCTTCCACAACACTTCAAGAGTTCGTGTCACTATGGCCCTTCATTGCTACAGTATTTATCCACTGGTCCCCATGGGAAAGCATTACCATGTTTTGGCATGTGCTTCCACCCCGACTGTGCAGTGCCTCCAGTCAGCAACTGTGTTTTTCTCTGGCTTTTATCTTGCTTGGAAAACAGCTGCGGAGATGACATTGATAAAGCATGTTGACATTGGTAGCTTGGGGTCATCTCAAAAGAGACACTAGGTTAAACAGAAAGTAGATGTATTTACAGCCTAGGGCTTATTTAGAAACTGCTAGGCAAAGCCTTCCTTAAGTCAGAGTCTATCTAAGGAACGAGATGGTGCTTTCTGAATCTGGCTGAACCATTATCAGCAGAAAGCATATTTCAGTTTATTTTTTTTCACCTGAGCAGGACCAGCTGAAGGTTCATTTGGTGCACTCCTACCCCTCACCTCTGTGAGAAAGAGTGGTATGGATTTTACTGTGCAAGGGCTCGGTCTTGTGGCTACTGAAGTAGGACTTGTGCCATGACTTGTCGAGAGACCGAAGCACCCCTTAGTCATGGAAAGGGTGATGGCATTTGCCTGTCAAATATGGATTGAGGCTGCAGCTATGGAAACACAGTCAAGGAGCTGGCGATTATGGACAAGCTGGAGACTATGAACAAAACCAACAGTACTGAGTCTGGCTGGGCTGGAGTTCATTTTCGCGTAGCAGCCTGCACAGTGCTGTGTTTTACATTTGTGGCCAAAACAATGCTGATAAAACACCAATGTTTTCGCTGTTGCTTAACAGTGTTTGCACAGCATCCAGGCCTCTTCTGCTCTCCCTCTGCCAGCCCAGTGAGGATGTGGCACGTGGGCAAGTCATTGGGAAGGGACACAGCCAGGCAGATGAGCCAAAGTAACCAAAGAGATGTTCCACATCACGTAATGTCACGCTCAGCAACAAAACAGAGAGAAGGGGGTTTAGGGAGGTTAGCCATGTTTCACTAACCTGGCTGGGCATCAGTCAGCCTTGGAAGGTGGTGAGTGATTGCCTTTGTATCACTTGTTTTGTTTAGTTTTCTTTCTTCTTCCACTTTTCCTTCACTTATTGAACAACTTTTATCTGGACCCACAAGGTTTTTTGCTTTTACTTTTACTTTGCTCCTCCCCCATCCCACCCGGGGTGAGGAGGGGAAGTGAGTGTGCTGCTGTGTGGTACTTAGCTGCTTACTTAACTGGGGTTAATCCACGTGATAATAATTCAGTGAAACACATTAATGTATAATATTAAAGGGCTGAAAAGTCTCTGGGCAGAGTGCACTACTAACAGCATGAGTTATGGGAAATATAAACTTTAAACTGTCTGGTATTATTCACCTCGAGCAATGCTATTTAAATCCTGTTTTTTTCTGTTAATTATTGTCAAGAAATTGTCAAGTTTTGCTCATAAATACTTGCAACGTGAGTGTACGAGAGTAGCATGTTGTTTTCAAAGACTTTAATGATGTTGATTACAGTAAATTTCAAGTAATGACTGCAGGGGAATCGAGGTACTCGACTCCTTCTGCAAGGGTTTTCTCTGGCAATGGCAAGGACTGAGGGCTCACTACTGTTACAGGGAGCTGTGCGGGGGTTCCTAACCTGACAGCAGACTTGGGAACTCTAGACTTTAATGTCAGGTGGAGTGTCCTCACTGCAGAGTCAAGCCAGCTTTTTTTTCTACTTTGGTTTGACCATGCAGGTGTGAGCAGTGAGCCCTCTCTAGCACAGTGGTAGTTGGTGTTTGTCACCCAGACATAGAAGCAGACATGTCATAAAGATGTAATAAACTCAGAGGTTCCTCCATGCCGACTCATAAAAGGGCACGTTTTTTCTTTGGTCATGAAATGGGAAGCACTGGAGACCTACCCACAGCTGTGTGACACTGGCTGCAACTTCACTGCAGAGTGGACGACTGATGAAGCTGAGCCCAAAACCTGGCTCAGGGTTTAGCATCTAGCCTAGATAGCAAGCTAGCACAGCTTGAGAGCCACAGTGAGGCTGGGAGAGGTTTTTGCTGGTGAATAGGAAGGAGTTTTATGCTGACTGTGTAGTAAATGCCCAATTTAAGTCTATAGTACTGTGCCGGTATACTGTCTAGTGGGAAGTTTTGCTGCTGTTCAGTCAAAGAGAAGTGAGCTTGGAAAGTACACCTAGGTCAATAAATGTGAAGTGTTGTGAGCACATTGTGTTGAAGCCTGGTACCGGGGAAAGTTCAAACATGGGGCTAACACACAGCACAATGTATTCCTGCATGTCGTGGTCCCTCATCAGAAAGATCTGCAAGGTCCTTCTCTTGCATTCCTGCCTCGAAGGACAGGTTGACTCACATTGGAGCTGTTCAAGCTCTTATTTAACGACCTGTAAATAATAAGCACTTTTTCCACATATTTATAGCTTAAAAAGACCCTGTTGGACAAAAGCTGGTTACCAACCAAATTATGCTTTTGTACAACTTGTGCTGTCTCTCAAACTACGCAGAAAATACAGGCTGTGCTCTGAATGCCATTTGGTTCTCTCATCCCCTGAGTCTTGCTGATGCTTTTGCTCTCTTTCTCTGTGCTGGAATATCAGATGGCTCCTGCTCTCAGCAAAACTGCTGGCAGTCAGCCATTTGGAATAGACAGCCCCAACACGCAGAGAGGCTTGCCCGGATTGTTATTAAATGGATTTCACTGGACAAAGAGTGATCTAAAGCTGGAATTTTCCTGGACAGTGGAGTATTTTAAAGAGGTAACTTCCCCTTTGTTTGGGGGGGAGTGCTATTTGTTTAATAATCCCTATATTTTTCAGTTCCACCTCAGTTTCTAATTTATTAAATAGAGCTGCCCCTGCAGATGATTTCTTCAAAATATTTATGCTTCAGCCAGAATGCTCCCCCTGTTTGACAAATGAACACATACACAAAGGACAAGTTATCAGTTTTACAGTTCTCATAACACAGCGTGAACAATGTCAGTATAGGTACTGGAGGCTGTCTAAAGTAGTATGTGAAAGAGCAGAAAATGAGTGAGTATATAAACTCCGGACCTGCAGGAAATAATTGGAGATGTGCCCTTTGATCTGTGTGATGGGCATCCTGCAGCCTTGCTGCAGGAGCACATGACTACCAAAAGCAGTAAGCTCACCAGGAGAAAATGAGTTCAGCATAAGGGCTGCAGACATTATTGCGCAAGAAACCTCAGCTGCAGAAGTTAATGGACAGTTCGTGCTAGGGTGAAGTAAAAATGTTCGGGTGCAAAAGTGTGGACTTCCTGAACCTACTCACCAAGTTCAGCTCAGAGAACATAAGTGTTCAAAAGCGATGCAAATGAATTATCCTGTCACCGGTAGACCTATTTCAAGATGTAATCACTCCCATTCTCAAGGCTGTTTCCTCCTTTTAATTTGCCGCACATATGGCTGACATTGTTCTTCAACTGCTTTCTATCCCAGATCTCTGAGATCATCCAGGGTAAAGAAATCTGACCATGAAAACAATAAATTACTTAAACTGCATCTCCCAGCCGTCTCAGCCCTTCAAAAAAGCACTTTTGGTTTTGGGGTCTCTGGGCCCAATTACTCATATTTTCAGCAGCTGTTTTCAAATCAAGGGGTTAAATTAAAAAACAGAAAAAGTGTGGGTTTTTTCTCCCCTCACCTTTTTTTTTTTAACCGTGCCATTTTTTTTATCAGTGGATCAGCTCTCATTTGAAAGCTCCCAATGAAATCTTTTGCCATGACACATAACACAGTAATGATTTTTGGAGCTCAATTAGCTGATTACAAGTATCAAGTGACTCAGAGTCCCAGCTAAAGAAAATAAGCAAAAGGAGCTGGGCATCAGAAAACAACATAGATATTGCATTAGTATACTACAGACATAATGAGGAAGGTTTAATTAAAGGATTTTGCTAAAACAATATCGCTCTAATAAATCTAAAATCTAAAATCTAAAGGGACCTGAGAGTCCTGGGGGACAACAGGATGACCATGAGCCAGCACTGTGCCCTGGTGGCCAAGAAGGCCAATGGCATCCTGGAATGCATCAAGAAGAGTGTGGCCAGCAGGCCGAGGGAGGTTATCCTCCTCCCCCTCTACTCTGCCCTGGTGAGGCCGCATCTGGAGTATTGTGTCCAGTTCTGGGTTCCCCAGTTCAAGAAGGACAGGGAACTGCTGGAGAGGGTCCCCAGAGGGCTACTAAGATGATTAGTGGATTGGAGCATCCTCCTTACAAGGAAAGGCTGAGGCACTTGGGTCTTTTTAGTCTAGAGAAAAGAAGACTGAGGGGGGATCTTATAAATACTTATAAATACTTAAAGGGAGAGTACCAGGTAGATGGGAACAGTCTTTTTTCAGTGGTGCCCAGTGATAGAACAAGAGGTAATGGGCACAAACTTGAGCATAGGAAGTTCCATCTAAACATGAGGAGGGACTTCTTTACTTTGGGGGTGGCAGAGCACTGGTACAGGCTGCCCAGAGAGGTTGTAGAGTCTCCCTCTCTGAAGACATTCAAAACCCGCCTGGATGCCATCCTATG
>VZSZ01008973.1:122830-141311 GCA_013398815.1 Ibidorhyncha struthersii | reverse complement strand
AGTGCAGTGAAAAGTGGGTCGATCCAGTATTTGGCAACATCCTTTCCAGGAACTCAGGCTGTAGTTTCCTCCAGGGAAGATTTTCTGTGAATCATTTACGCTGGGGAAGGAATGAAAGAAGGAATCAGATATACTAATTTTCTTTTATGGGAATACATATGTATATTTGTACATATATGTATATATACACAGACATTGTACATACACATGTACACACACACACTTTCCCCAAAGCAACTTTGAATGCGTTATGATTCTCATGAGAAATGAAACAGAGAGAAGACCTTCCAAACACTAGCCATGTGCCATGACCAGATGTTTTCCCTTTTTATCGGGGTGATGCCTGGTTTTCTGTATAAAGTCCTCATGCCTATCTTCGTAAATAACAGAAATGACTGAGGGTTTCACTTCACTATTCAAGATATTTGCATCTTTGAAGCATTTGCTTAACACTGATTCTGGTGAAAATGGAGCAAGTTCTTGTCTTTGTAGCAACTTGGTAGAGTTAAAATTAGTGTGATGAGGAAAAGTTGGAGTGATGAAGAAATATGAATGAAGGAATCTACCTAATGTCACAGATGATTTTTACAGTGCAATAAAGTATTTGACACTGGTTCAATGTTATGATAAAATCATCTGGAACATTAGGTTGCAAGAACAAAAACTCCTTGTAGTGATAGGCAAGCACCAATGTTCAGGTAGAAGCTGGTGATCTTGCTATCAACATGAATAATTTTTTTAAATTACATTTTTTGTGAATGGTTGAAATCTAAAAATGTTACCATAAAAATAAGGCCACCTTACATACTGTATGTTCCCATATTCAAAGTTACATTTTTGCCAAGGCATGGAAGAAAGAAATACATGTGTCAAAAGAATAATACAGAAAAAAAATCACCTGAAGCTAGAATTGGAATTTGGATTCCTAACATGAGGAGTTAAACATCATAAGAAATTTCAAGTTGCCACAAGTCTCGATACTAAGAAGATGTAACAAGATACCTCTCTATTCACAAAAAAAAAAGTTTTAGTTAAGCAAGGGGGTGTGAAGAGAGATCCGGTGAAATCAAAACAAGTCTGAAAAATTTCCCCATTTGAGGATTTCATGAAGAGAATTCTTGCAGGTTAGATTACAGCAACATCACTGTTACATTTACACTGTATGTTTTTGTTGTAGACAAATGCTCAATCTTAGATCATTGTCTTTGCTAAAATAAATGTGAAAAGAAGGATGAAGTTTTTCTATTTTCAATACCATGGAAAAAAGATGAATTAGAGTATTTATTTCTAAAGCAACTCGTTGTGAAAATGGAAAAAAGGCACATTAGGACAAATTTAAAAGGTTCTTGCCATAATCTCAATACATAGACTTTTGGTTCCTCGTGAGATAGTGTTAAGTACGTCTGAATATATTCTTTATTTAACAGAATTATTTCTTTCTTCTCTATCTCGGATAGAGAATTATCAAATACAATTTACCTCAGAATATTTTTCTACTTCAAATGTGTGTGAAGTTTTCTATGTAAGCAGGCACAATTACTATTATCTTCAGTCAGATTCACAGACAGTGGAAGGAAAAGCTCGTGGCTTTTTTCAGCTAGAATTATCCTCGGGTGTTATGTTAACATTATGTTAGTTCAAATATTTGATTTATTTTTTGTTAATATTTGAGATGACCCTGAACTAGATCACTGAATTTTTACATTATAATCTATCTTTAGCCTTTTAGGAAGCTCAGGTTTGGACAAAGATGTTCTCCATTTGTTCTGTTTGGTTTTTTGCATGCAACAGAGAAATGCCCAAGAAAAAGAAAATAATTCAGCAGCATTAAAATATTATTTTTTTTTAAAGATGCAAGCTCATGGAAAGCAGGTGCCTAAGAAAAAAGCCAAATACAAAAAAATAAAATTAGGGTTTTAGAGAATATGAGTTCCCTGAATTATGCCGAGGGAAGGATAAAGAGTTCCTCAATACCTGGTGAAGAGTTGCTGACAGCATTTAACTAGCTCTGTGCTGTTGGCAGGGAAATCTGTGGAGTTCATGGCATTTCCTAGTAAGATGTGGCAAGGAACTTCCAGACCAGGGACAGTCAGCATTCCTGTGAAGTAAGTAACAATGTTCTTAATGAGTAATGAAAAGGAAGAGAAGACGTGGGGATATTGGATTGAGCCGTGGTCAGATGAAACATTCTGGCCGATACAAAATCACCCTTTGAGACGGTTCTGTAATAGATGCAAGGTTAAAAGCCTCAAACTATAGGACTTTTAAAAAATGCGAATCATTTTGCAGAACTGGATTAAGGAGTGACCACAAACCTTTTTTATATGTAGAAATTAAACTGTGGTAACTTGTTACACTTAGACTGTTCTGTTTTTCTGCCCCTTTTAATGCCACTAAAAAGGTAAGCTGATGGCTTCCTTACTGCTTGGCCAATGTGCCATCATTAACTAAAACTGAACTATTCTGCTTTTATAGCAGTGCAAAGAAATGCAGGACCTTTTCTTTTGTTTTAAATGGAGATAGTTATGATTTATTTATCTTTGCTTTGCTAAGTGTTCTCCAAAATTTTCTATAAATAGTAATACCAACATTCATTGCAGTCGTGGAAACAAAAAAATATGAAGGTGAAAGCTCCTTCTTGTACGTAGTGTTGTGGAACCCAGACACATTTTTAATATGTTCTTATCTTGACTGGGGTAATAGGAATTACTTGGCTCTATTACCCTCTTCTGGGCATAAGGAAAGCATTTGCCATGGCAGGAGTGGGTGGAATGTAATTTTTTTCCAAAGCAGATTTTATTATTTTGGAACGATTTCCCAGTGGTTGTTCACAATTTTGTTCTTAAGGCCAGGATAGTGAAATGACACATTTTAGTAAGACTTCCTGACTCCTCAGTTATACAGAGTAGTGTCATATATTAAAATATTACGGAGGGCTGGGACACTAATGACATTTCAAGTTCTATAACCTTCAGAAAATAGTGTGGGCTTATCCTTAAAATGCAGATGTTTCTGTTGCTGCAGTGAACACAAAGGAATAGGGAAGCTGTGGTAGAAACAGACATGCTGTTTTCAGCTACATAAAGCAACAAGATATTTTTTCACTGGAGGTGTGAGTGCTTTAACCTTCATCATGCAATTCTGCATATCACATGCTCAGAAAAGAAAGCTAGAAAGGGATTGTTAAATACTGGGGATAATTTTTACTTGCTGAATCATACCAGCTCAACTAATTAATCTTTTGAATCACTAATATTATATTTGGGTGTTTTTTTTTAATTTCCTCCCTAAAATGGCTGTTGCATTGTATGTCTTTACTCAGCTTGAAGATGAGACTTTGAAAATAAGGATCTGTGATTGAGTCCCACCTTAGGACAGTTTCATTAACTTAAATGCTCTGTGGGAATACTATCAGCCAAAAATATCCATCTAACATTAAGAAAAAAGTTTTCCAGCTTCCCCCTCACTCCTTCTCTGTTACACCCTCCTTTCATTCCACTTCTCCGTTTCTGCTCCATAATTACTTCTGTATTTCTGTAGCCAGTGGCGTGGAGGAAGGGTTGTAACTCATCTATAATTTGCATTGTTCACAGGTCATGTGTTACACACAGACTAACAACAAAAAAAAAGAACAACAACAAAAAAAAGAGATTACATAAAGGAAGAAATAAAATAAATCTTTTCATATTCCGGTTTTCAGGGACCTTTGGTCACATGTTGTCTTTTAATCCTGCCAAACCCGAAAATACTAGCGTTTGAGCAGCACGAGTTGCCGAGCTGTCTCTATCGTACCGATGCACTGCCACCCTGTGGGCCCCGACTGTAAGAGACACCAAATTTGGGTACGGTACCTGCAACACAGGCTGTCATGAAGCAGGCGACGGTTCCCGCAATCATCGCTCTGAAAGCGCCACCAGCTATGTCCTTCTTTTTGGTGGGAGCAATGCTTGCTAGGAAGAAAGTTAAAGTGTGCGTAAAACATAAATACAAATAGATGTAAAGAAGATGAACCTGCCAGCCCCCCACCACAAGAGGAAATTCCCACCCTGCAGTTTGAACCAGGAGAAATAGAAGGGAAAATGAGACAGATTTAGGTGGGCCATTTGAAGGCCTTGTTCCATTGCTGGCCCTTTCTGTTAAGAAGGTGGCTTGTGTATGCAATGGTGACTTCTGTTTGCTCTGGCAGTTTGCACGTCTGTGCTGGTTGATGGGAGGCTTTCAGACGCAAACGCCGGGCACGGCACCAGGCTCTGTCCCCAGGTCTGTGCCCTGCTCCCCCATGCTGCTGGCACCGCAGAGCCCACCTGGGGTCCAGGGTAAAGGTGACTGCCAGAAATTCTGGCCACCTGGTGAGGAACCCAGATGGGCTTTCAGTTTTTCTTTTTCTCTTGAGGTCTGAAAAGCCTTTTTTTTTTCTTTCCCTATAAGCCTACTGCATATATGTGAGCCAACTTTGTCTTTCGAACCAGCAGGCTACAGAAATGGTTTGCTCCTCCTGAAGCCTGAGGGCTGTACTAGCTCAAGCTCATGGTGTGAGGGCTGGACAGGGAGACGTGTCAGCAGGGCTTGGTTCCCTCCCCTTGCTCTTAGACCCTCTCCCAGGAATTCCACACCAAAACCTGTGCCCCTCTGGGAGCCCTTCCATGCACAGCTGGGTGCTGGGTCTTGGTAGAGCAGCCGCTCAGCCTCTAATGCTGCCAAGTTTCACCCACAGCCTGTTCCTTTGATTGTTTTCTTTGGGATTTGCTTGCCAAATAAATTGTCCATGCGAGGTGTGCTTACTCAGGCCTCCTATTACCAGTCCCAGGGAGCCGAAGTTGGCAAACCCGCAAAGAGCATAGGTGGCAATGACTTCAGAGCGAACCTGGAAAACAAACACACACCCTCTTGAGTGGTTTGAGACAGCTCATGTTGATTTAGAGATCTGAAAACATGGCATTATGGCTCAGGGCTCAGAGTACTGAAGTCACTGTTTTGCTTGGTTGCTGCCCCGATGTGCAGCTTTCAGCAAGGTAGGCTCATTCTCTTGCTGAAAGGTGCAGGCTTTCATACCTGCTGCTTGTGTGAGGATTCATAAATCATGTGATGGGTTTATTTTTCATGTATATTGCTGTGCCAAGCTTGTTGAATTGAGTACTAGCAATTAAAAGACAAAAAATAATTCTTATCTTACTAGTGGCAATTTAGCTGATGTTTTTTGAAGGTATGAGTCAGAGACCTTTAACTCAGCTTGTTGTTCATAGCTGGACTGCCTCTGTAACACTCTATTGAAACCTCAAGTTTTGGTACGTATCCCTTACGTATCCTTGTCCCTGAACAAGCAGAGGGCTCCACGTCCAAAGCTTCCCTGTGCATGCTCCACCATGTGCACAGAGGAAGAAAAGGGAAATGGGTCTCCTAGAGAGTGGGTGCTTTGACGTGATAACAGGTGGAGGGACATTATGATTTTGGAATCCCCACTAGCGGCTTATTTCCTTCCTGACTTCAGCCATCTTTCTCCCCTTGGGCAACACCAGCTCAGTCTGAACCTCAGAGCAGAGACAAGGTTGGGCTGGCCACTGCGCCCATGGAGGGACACCTCACAGGACACAAAATGACTTTGGGTGAAATCAGGCTACAAACCTTGCAAACCTTGAGACAAATGTAGTTCAAACATTTTGGGAAAGGAGGCAACGTATCTCAGCAAATGGTTTTCTGTCCCCATGGCAGCTCTGAACTCCTATTTACTGTGTTTCAGGCCCAAGCTGAAGATGCCTGAGTGAGTGTTCTAGTAGGTTTCCTTTTTATTAGAACTTTCTCTGTTTCCATTCCTGTTTCATGAAAACCAATTTGTAGATATTTTCAGTCACTCAGAGCACATGCAGGAAAATGCTTTTCAAGTACCCTCTCTACCTGTTTTTCCTAGAAAAGGCTTTGTGTACTGCGATTTCCCTGTTTTCATTTGCACTTTCCTAGCTCTGAAAACAGGAAACTTTGTTATTACTGACTCAGATGAGGGAGTTCAGAAGACCGCTTGTTTGCTCGCTCTGACTGAATATATGTGCCTGGATGTATTAAAGAGTTCTGAAGCTGAAGAGGAGTTAAAAGTGGAAGTCAAGCACACTTTCACCTGAACTGTTGTGCCATAGTTAAAATGGTCACTGCGCAATTTTTACTAGTGTTATGAATCCAAATTATTGTTATATCTTAGAGTTTTTTACCATTGAAGCTTTTACAGCTCTACATAGGTATTGGAACTGAACATGGAAGTTCTATATGACATCTTACCAAAAAATTAGAAAAAAGGTGAAATATATTTGTTGGGATCTGAATTTTAAGGTTGACTTCCAGATTTAAAAAAACCCCACACATTCAGGAGCTCAGAGCCGTGTTCCCCTTGTAGAGCATAGCATGACTATAGCAGGGCAGATCAAAGGTTCATCTAGCCCTATATCCTATTTCCAGGAAGTCCAGGAACACTGGTAATGGATGCTCAAGCAAGCGTGTGAGTATTTGATCAGACCACCCAGCTTTTGACCTCCACTTGTGTAATATGTTCTGGAATGTAAGTGGTCAGGGACACGTTTTTGGTTTGGATATAAGGCAGGTATCCACAGCATCACACCAGATTAAATGAAGATTAAAAGCTGTACAAAAAGATGCTTCCTAATTAACAGTCCTCTACAGAGACAATTTGACTTGATTTGAGGAAGAAAGGACAGTGCATGGGTTTTGTTCCCTGTGCTTAGAACGAGGGTGAATTCAGCACAGGTTCTGCACATGGACACTAGATAGGGGAGCAGTCATGGCTGCAAAGGTCAGCCTTCATCACTGCGTGCTCTTTGCCCCTGTGCACACACCTAGGATGCCCTTTATATTGCCATCCTCTAGGTTTCTTCCTCAGTGAATTGTAGTAGGAATTGTGTATCCTGTTGGGTGAATCTGGGTGTATGTGTGAATGAGAGGTGAGCCCAGTCTCTGGCTGGAAATCCTCATGCAAGCTAACTGTCATTGGCAATTGAAACAAACTGGTTGGACTCAGTGCAGCAAGGGAGGTGTATACCATGAAATACGTGTCTTGTGTTACTGCCCTCTGCACAGAGGACAATAACCTCTAGCAGAGGTGTGCCAGTACTATCTAAAATGTCATCACCTAAAGCTTGCTAGATCCCTCTCTTGAAGCTTAATGCTTGGCTAAACCTCTGCGGGCAGGAAGATCCTCCAGTTCTTCCCCAGGATTTTCCTGGGAGAGTATCTCATAAGGAAGTGCTAGCTAAGAACAAGGTATGAAAAACTCACCTTGAAGACAGCCTTGGTCTTAAGTGCAGTGACCTGTGAGACATTGCATGTTCCCCCAAAATATGCCTTTGCTATGTTTGTTTGAGATAGCTATGGGATGACAGTCATGGCATTCTCACAAAGCAGTGATGCATTTTCATAATTGAACCCTGTCACTGAAAGGCACACTTTAGAGTAATATGCCACTGTCACCCCTTCGTGCCCATATTAAAAAATAAGTTAAGTTTCAGAAGAAAAGTACCAGATCCAATAAATGTGTAGAATAGAAAACATTACTTACAGTCATATACTGTTTCACACCATTCATGTACATGCTCCCACCCTTTTCTCGGTTGTGAATCAGTTTTGAGAGGCGCTCATAAGCCACAAATTCATTGAAGAAAGTCTTGTAACCTAGTAGTCCACCGACAATAAAACTGTCTTCCCAGTCTACCCCCATCATGAAAGAGAATGGCATGAAGACATAGGCACAAATATTCTGCAAAATACGTAAGACAAAGCTGGTCAAAAGATATGGTTGGTTGAAGAACAATGGCATGTGATAATTTCTCTAGATAAAATAAGGATGGTTTTATTTCAGCAGAGGAAAATTGGCCTTGAATTTTTCCTGCCAACACATCTGGGAGACTGTGGGTGTTTGGTAGTAAGGCGTGCTTGCGTAATTTTTAAAACATTAACACAAAACCTAAATATAACAAAATAATTCAGTATGTCCTTAATTTCACACCTAAAGTTAAACAAGTTTTTATGCCTTTTTTCTCCCAACAATGGCTTCAGATTGGGCATAGTGTTTGAAGCAAAGAATCAGGGCTGAGTTAAAAGAGCTGATAAGAGAAATGAGAAGTCTAGTTCTTCTGCTGATTAAATCAAATGTGTTAATGAACATGCTTAATTTCCAGGTTATTGGATTCCAACTGGTATAAACAAAAGACTTGTCTCTGCATAAAAGCTGTGCATCTGACATAATTGAAGCTGTACCTTTTTTCCTAGCATTAAAAGTTTTATGCAAATTAAAAACAAATCCCATATCACAGCATAGCTTATTTTTATATAAGAGAGAAAATAGCTCCAGCTATAGAAGAGTTTGATCAAATTGTTTTTAGTGAATGTAACTGAGTTGTTTAAGCAGTTACTATTCCTGATTTCTCTGCCCATGAAAGGCAAGAGGTCTGTGTCTCTTAAAAATGCTGAATGCAATGTGTCTGTGGGTCTCAGCTCCTTGTGGGTTATCTGTCTATCCAAATCTTACTCCATCCAGCAGTTATTAAAATGCCAGCCCTTGTATGAACATGGCTGAGGTATGTGTACTTGTGCCTTTTCTCTGCAGTGGGTGTGTCTGTGCAGTGGGGTAATCTGTGGAAGCTGTGCAGGGTAACATCTTAATATTGCTGAATCCACATCTCTTATGAGTGTCTACTCACTTCTGCAGCACTTTTATCACAACGTTATATCCGTGTTTCACACGTCACTTTTATTAGGACCTTGCAAAACAAAAAGCCCAAAACTACTGAACCAAGACCGTTGTATCGGATCAAAAATGATGTATGACGTAGGTTAAAAAAGAAGTCCTGTCTAAAACCTGTTTGCTCAGCTGAGTGATTTGGGTGCAGTTTTACAATGTAATTGTGTTGAGAACTGAGTGGTATTGATTAAGTGTGTGTTCAGAAAAGTCCACCGTTGCCTAAATGTCCTTATCTAAGTGAAGCTAGTGAGAATTAAGGACTTGATGGGGCTCTCTGAAGCTAAAGCCACTTTAATGTTTAGCTGAAAGGGATGTTAATGGCTTGGCAAGTGGGGACACATCTGCTGCTGCCAAGTCAGAGGAGGCAGGTATTAGCATACAATGCTCTGTAAACATACTCTGCTGGTTAGCAAGGATACCACAGAGGGAAGCTATACATCGACTAACAGATACAGAAATATTTACATGGCAACAATTTTCCTCTGGTCGTAAATACATTTTCAAGAACATGCATATAAAAACATTCATTATGCATGAAAACATTCATACGCTGCATGAAGGACCTAAAGACCATACCTCAAAGTTCAACTGTGGATAGTCAAACAGATTGCCCACCCAAGAGAGGGCTGAGTCAAGGAAAGCCAGCAGGGCAAGGAAGGAGATCAGATTCACGGCAATGTTCGCCACCAGCAGGATGGAAGTAGAGGCACCCTGACTGGCTGCTTCCAGCAGGTTCTTTGATTCACTTTATCAATAAAAAGAAAACCAGTGTGTGAACATTTTTTAATTCAAGAACAAATCATAGAACTAAAAGTTACATTGACTTGATTAGAAATCTACTACTGAAGCTGTCTGTTCGCTCATAGGGAAAATAATGATGAGGTGGAATAGGTTTTTGCTCTCGATCCTCATGAGAACCACTGCTTTTGGTGTCCTGAGGATGAATTCTGGCACATTCGAGGCTGGGTAAGCTCTGGATCAGGTCTCTGTACTGTGACTGCCTGTAGCATTGCTGGGACAAAGGAGTGGGCACTGCTTTTCTTGCAAGGCAGCCCTTGCAGAGATGCCTGGGCTGTTCAGGAACAGATCCTTACAGGCCTTTTTGCTTTGTCTGTCATTCTCAAGGTAAGTGAGCCTCCCTATAGATAGACAATAACTTCACTGCTGTCATTGTTGAAATGGTTGCTCCACCTTTGCTTTTGTATGTCTACATTTACAGATTAGTTACAAAGCAAAAACAGCAACAGAGGAAATGGGAAAACCTCTTGGTGGCTCACCTCATGTAGGCATTTCCCTCTCTCTTCAGAGGGTTTATTGTTTGGCCCAGGTCCTTGGCATCTCTCTGCCTGTCCCAAGGACTAGTGACACCTCCTCACATTGTAATGGGGCTTACTGCACCTGGATTCACAAACTACTTATTTGGGATATATTGGTGTGTAATTAATTTATTGCTTGCACATCTACCATGTACTACTACCCCTAAAGCTTATGTGTGAAGAGTTATTCTTCCAAGTCTCGGTTTTGCATAAGTATTACTATTAACTAGAGCCTAGATCAGCTTACCCTTTTGCCATAGGTAGGCCACTCAGAGTTACTGCAGGCTTTTCAGTTTCAGGCCAGAATAATTTGGAGGTGGCTAATGATGCTGGTGCTGACATGACGGAAGCAGTCAGTAGGTGGGAGGCGGAAACCTAGAATTTCGGGTGACAGAAAATATGCTGTGATAACCACATCAGGCACAAACATGGAGGAAAGCAATTAAAATTGTGAGATGCTTGGATGATTTTTCTACAGGGGGTCATTAAAAAGTTCACGTTGCTGATAAAGAAAATAAAAGAATGAGCAACTGGAAAAAAGAGAAACCCAACTGCAAACAGGAAAAGTCTAAGTAGCGAAAAGTATGGAGTAGTCTTTCCATGAGGCAAAGTGCTTCACTCCTTTCTAGTGGCAAGAAAGAAATAAAAGAAAGCCAGGTCCATTGAGTGCAGCTGGGCGTAGCAATAGAAGAGCAGGTGAGTGAGAGCCAGCCTTCCTTAACACCACCTGTATGCCTTGCAGTGCAAAAAAGTGGTTTTGTCCCTTGAAGTTGTGTTTAAAAAAAATTTTACATGGCCTAACATAAATTCTTCTGTTCCCCTTTCACTCTTTCTTCCATAAATTTCTACGCAAAACAACTTATTTGCTAACTTTTGCAGTATTTCCATCTCTCCTTTTCTTCTCATACTCTCTCAGTCTTTTTGGCCAGTCCTCCCTTCTTGACTCTGACATTCCACTGTATTTTATTCAAATATGGAACTAATATATTTATTAACCATCCCCCAATGACTCTGATCATAAATCACCTCTTCAGCCTTGTTTTTCTGGCTTTGCATTGCCAGTGTCTTCGGAGATAAGACATTTACTGTGTTTGTACAGCATCGCTAGAACCTCAGTTGCAAGTCAACTCTTTATAGGCTCATATGTCTAGCAACACCTCCTGAAGCACTTTTATCTGTATCACTGCCACAGAAGTGAGAGGGTTGATCAGTTAGTATATTCCACATGTCATTTCATCTGGACCATAGGAAATTATACAAATCAGTCATCTCCTTAGGTCGCTGTTTTTGCTACTTAACAATGTCTTCAATATCAGATCCTGGTATGCTTTTTACTGTTGGAAGATGGGGGATTTTTGTAGTTAATTCCTTCAGAAAAAAAAAAAAAAAAGAAAAAGATGGGAATGACTCAAGTGTACCTCCAAAGCATTTTAGCTGGGCTTCTATACTTACATGATTTCAGATAAACAGTACATTTTCCAGTTTTCTTTCCGTTTTCTTTCCCCATCTTACCCCAAAAGAAATATATGCTCCTAAGACACTTCCAGCGATAGTTGAGAATCCTGCTGTCATGACCGCATGCAGTTCAGATCTGGTGACGTATGGTAGGTAGGGTCGTACCAGGAGAGGAGACTCTGTCTGGAAGTGGAAAACAACTACCAAATTAAGAACTTCCTAATAAATCCTCAGGGGTTTCTTTTACTAACAGGGTAGAAAAATGAGTGGCTGCATCACACTTTCTGAGGTGTCTTTGACTAGTTAATCTTAGTGCTAATGAGTGCTCTGAATATTAATACGTTGGGGGTTTTTACCCTAAGAAGGAAAATTATACCAACATCCATCTTGTCTGAAGGTAATTCTTGCTGATTTACCATCTCCCCCAAAGGCCCAATGAAATTGCCAAGAAATCCTAATCCAGTTTCGAGGGAGTCAGGGACAGACACAGGTCTGAGATGCAGGTAAGGCTGGGCCTCAAGTGAAACAAGCATACCAGCCACTATGGGCAGCTTAAAGGTCTCAGCCCCTCTGGCACGTGTGTGAGTACGTCCTGGGGGCAGTGTCATGAAGAGATACTAGTTTATATCCTGAAGCAGTATGATACAGTGAGGCACCACTGCTAAATAACTGGTATGCTAATGTCACTTTTGGGCTTGGATGCTACTTGGTGGTCTTTCCATGTTGCTTTGAAGCCTGGGACAGACACTGCTGTAGTGTGGGTTTAATGGATTTCCCATTACAGTGTGCTGTTAGACTCTGTCCCGTGTTTTTTTTTTTGCTAAGGCCTTACACAGCCAGCCCTGGATCTCCGTTTTCTGCACTGCCTGTCCCTCCTGTCCTGGCCTGCCTCATATGCCTGGTTTTCATCCCAGTTGCCTTCTCAGCTGAAGAGGCGCCTGAAATTATTATTTCTTTGTAGACTTAAAATACTCTGGTAGTCATTTTTAAGAGAGATCTATCACCTACATTTATGTTTGACTTTCCATTGGGAAAATATACGGTTCCCAAACCCCACCCCACTGTGCATCACTGCTAATATATGAATGTACTGGAATTCTGGAAATCAACCAGCAGTCCTGCTGTACTGGACTCCTAGCTTCATATGAAATGATGATTTTTTTACATACTGATGATCGCCGAGCAGCAATATTTCACAATATTCAGCAATCCTGTGCTAGCATGTTTTTCTGTGCTCCAACTCACCTGTCCCACAAATATGTTACCCGCAGCTACCAGAGACTCAACAGGAGTTGTCCCCATGAAAATTTGCATTATCCAACCAACCTAAAATGATAAAAAAAAAAACAAACCAAAACACTGTGGTCCGCCCATTCCATGCACTTCCTGAATTAATCACATCAATGTAAGAGTTCTGAGACACCTTACAATATTTCCTGAGTTAATGATTTCAGCTTCAAGATGTGGCACATTCATTTAATAGTAGCATGTTGAAATAAGCCAGAGGAGGAATAATTTAACGGAATTGAGAGTACCCCAGGGTCCTTCTGGGCACTGAATTGTTAAGTTAAATTAATCAAAGTAGGTATTTTAATGTGTCCTTATCACTTATGTCCAAAAGGATTTGGATCATACGGAGGAAAAAAAAATAATTTTAGCATGTTATTTCAGCTAGGTGAGGTTTTTGGTGCTTATATAACAATCCTCTGAATTAGAAGGACAAAGCACTTTTTAAAGGTATGTTCAAATAAGGTTTATCTACCAGCATGCAGGAAGATCTTTTCCCTGATAAATTCATTTGGGCATACAGGGCAGAAAGTGGACTTTCTGTGAACTCACTCTTATCTTAGTGGACACTGGCATTGGACCTAGGACCTGACAGCAATGAACACTTAGAACATGAGGTAAGGAACCAGCCTCTGATCTTATTCTGGGGATCTGTGATAGGAAGGTATATGCAATTGCTACCGCAATGCTTAGTAGAAAGCAGAAATCCACCTTTTGTGATGTAATCTCCCTCCTGCATTTTGGGGGCTAGGAGGGGGCAGGCACAAAGGAAGGTTTAAGCAAATATGCATCTGAGGAATGCTAAACTAGCCAGGCAAATCTAATAATTGTTGTGACTTTATCAACAAAACCAGACTGGTGGGGAGGAAAGTGTGCTATGTGATGCCAGTTAGGATTTTGTGATGGTAACATTTGGAACAATTTCCAGCTTAAAAATAAGCAATTACTTTTCATATGTCTGTGCCTGAGCATCTTGGTCAGGGTTAATGCTACATTTCAGCTGCATGTGTTCAAGAAGTGTCCTGTACGGGGCAAATGAGTACCTACTGCCAAAAATTCATACCTTTCCAATGAGCCACTGCATGAATCCAACGTGGTAAAGCATAGACATTACTGTGCTGAAGAAAACCACAATTGGCAGGACCTGATTTGGAGACACAAAATCATTAACACCTCTAGAGCGGTCTTCCTTTCCTTGATTCCGTAGACTATTTAATTTTTGAAAAAGATGTTCATGTTTTTGGAGATAGACTTAAAGGTATTGACAACTCATCATTAAGTTTACACTTATGCTGTAAAATTCTTAACCTTCTAGACTCGTTGTTTATGTTTGTGCTGGAATTAACTATTTTTCATCTATCTACACAGTTTTCTAACAGGACTGCAATAGTTTTGAAACTGTTTGGTTTAACGTGATATGCATTAGTTTATAGCCAAGCCATGTTTAAGTCAGGTGAAATGCTTACTGGGCAATAGCATCTACAAAGACTTGGACATATACATCTGTAAACTTTGAAAACCATGAACAGAAATATATATAATGGGACTGTGGTGTAGAATTCACAGCTCAACTTCTATGTGTCTGTGTTTAAAAAACACAGTTTAGACTGCTATATAAGCAGAAGCTGAATAGATTTTGATTGGGATTGTAGCTGACTTGATTTCATAGAATCAAGTGCAGCTTCCTTAGAAAGCCCATGCTGTATAGCTGCCTTTTAATAACATACTATATATATACTATATAACTTTTAATAACATACTATAGCAAAATCTTTTTTCATTTTGTTCTATTTATAGTGTTGATTGTAATACCAATGTGGAGTATTCAAGGGCTCTGTAACTGCACTCAGAGTGCACTCAGAATGCAGTTAATCTGCTTTAAAAAATATATACAATTGTATATTTATTAAATACAATAAATGAATATGTCTATTTCAGTGGAGACTGAAGGAAAAATGTTTGCCTTAAACATACAGTTTAAAATAATTGCATGAATGCCTAACCCACTGTCTGATAGGTCATTAAATGTGTTGTTTTTTCATCCCGAATAAAACTAGTATCACTTGATTCTCAAGTATGTTAAACACACAGGATCTCGGCATTTCTACGCTAATATACAACAGGAAAAAAAAATCCCCCAAAAAGGTCCCAAATTAGGCACATAGATTAGTTACAGTTAAAACAGTACCACTAACACTAGTGGTACTAGCTTCATGCGTGTTTAACTGAGGGCATAAAGCATCATAAATAAAAGCAAGGAACAGAATGAAAAAGAACAAAACACTTTGTTAGTTCAGAGCTTTTCAGTAAATAGAAGCTGTGCCTTTCTAGAGAAGAGTTAGTACTACCAGCAGTACTATCAGTTTGGAAACTCAGTTTAGATGATCAGAACCTTTCACTGAAAGGATAGAGTGCAATTCACAAATATAGTTGCACATGGATGAGACCCCCTCTTAGTCTTCTCTTCTCCAGCATAAACAGACACAGGTTTCTCAGCCTTTCCTTTTAACAGAGGTGCTCCATTCCTTTGATCATCCTTGTAGTCCTCTGCTAGACACTCTTCAGTAGTTCCCTGTCTTTCTTGAACCAGGGAGCCCAGAACTAGACACAGGACTCCAGATGTGTCCTGACCAGGGCAGAGTAGAGGGGGAGGATAACCTCCCTTGACCTGCTGGCCACGCTCTTTTTAATGCGTCCCAGGAGACCATTGGCCCTCTTGGCCACAAGGGCACATTACTGGCTTATGATCAACTTGTTTTCCACCAGCACTCCCAGGTCCTTCTCTGCAGAGCTGCTTTCCAGCAGGTCAACCTTTAACCCTTACCGATGCATGGGGTTATTCCTCCCTAGGTGTGGGACCCTACACTTGCCCTTGAACTTCATTAGGTTCCTCTCTACCCAACTCGCTTGCCTGTCCAGGTCATGCTGTATGGCAGCACAGCCTTCTGGTGGGTCAGCCACTCCTCCCAGTTTGCTGTCATCAGCAAAATTGCTGAGGGTACGCTCTTGTCCCCTCATCCAGGTGGCTGATGAAAATGTTGAACGAGACTGGACCCAGTACTGACCCCTGGAGAACACCAGTAGTTACAGGCCTCCAACTGGACTCTGCGCCACTGACCACAACCCTCTGTGCTCTGCCATTCAGCCAGTTCTCAGTCCACCTCACTGTCCACTCACCTAACCCACACTTCCTAAGCTTACCTAGGAGGATGTTATGAGAGACAGTCTCAAAAGCCTGGCTGAAGTTGAGGTAGACAATGTCCACTGCTCTCCCCTCATCCACCCAGCCAGTCATGCCATCACAGAAGGCTATCAGATTGGTCAAGCATGATTTCCCCATGTTGATCGTTCCCAATAACCTTCTTTTCCTCTACATGCTTAGAGATGACATCCAGGATGAGCTGTTCCATCTCCTTTTCAGGAATGGAGGTGAGGCTGACTGGCATGTAGTTTCCTGGGTCCTCCTTCTTGCCCTTTTTGAAGACTGGAGTGACATTGGCTTTCCTCCAGTCCTCAGGCACCTCCCCTGTTCTCCATGACCTTTCAAAGATGATGGAGAGATGGAGCTGGTAGCTCCCTCAGCACTCGTGGTTGCATCCCATCAGGGCCCATGGATTTGTGGGTGTCAAGTTTGCCTAAATGATATTTAACCCAATGCTCCTCAATCAAGGGAAAGTCTTCCTTTCTTGAAGTGGTCTTTCTCTTATCTCCAGGGTCTGGGATTCCTGACCGCTGGCCTTAGCAGTAAAGACTGAAGAAAAGGTGGCATTCAGTAACTCCACATTCTCTGCATCCTCTGTCACCAGGGCACCTACCTCATTCAGCAGCAAGCTCACATTTTCCCTAGCCTTTCTTTTACTACTGATGTACTTGAACATTGCCCTTGACATCCCTTGCCAGGTTTAATTAATTCCAAGTGGGCCTTAGCTTTCCTCATTGCCTCCCTGCATACTCTGAGTGTTCCTAGACTCCTCCCAAGTGGCCAGTCCCTTTTCCCACATCCTGTAAACTCCCTAATACGAGCCTGATTTCTCTAGCTTGATTCTCGGAATCTTTTGGCCATCTTCTCAGGGTGGTTTGCCATGCAGTGACAGCAGAAAATTTAGTAACACCTTTCTCCCCTGCCTTTTCTCTCCTGCCGTTTCCCTTCCTTGCTCCTAAGAGTGTGCTAGCCGGAGAGGCATCTGGCTCTCAGATGACTCTGTACCCCGGCACAGGTAGAGACTGCCGTGATGCCTGTAGGGAGATGAGTTTGGAGAGGCAGTGGGCAGATAGGCAAAGATGAACTCTGTACTGGATGGTAAAAACCGTAAGTGAGTGTCCTCCCATTTTTCACTCCAAATGGATCAGAAGAGCTCTCAGGTATTACTGTGGTTTGGCTTTAGCTGAAGGAGCAAGAAGACAATGTTCTGCCTGTGCTGGGAAACAGCTGGTATCTTTTAGACTGTTTCTTATGTGCACTCCTCTGAAAATACCTTAGATAACATTTAAAACATGCTTTTCCATTTTTGTGGTCGCAGGAATTTCTGGATAAGGCATTCATCTTTTCCAGTTGCGATCATTTGTGCCTTGAATGCATAAAGAAATTTAGGACTATTTTATAAATAAACCCTCCTACCTAAATCCCTAGTGACTTAATGTGGTACTTATTATGTTATGTCTTCATCAGGAAAGCATAACAACAATTTAATAGGTAAGTAATTGTAACAATTTTTCACGTCCAAGCTAGCTTTTATCTAAGGCACACCAAAATCACATAGAAAACACTGGCAAATTATTACTCTAAAATAAGGAGAATGTAAATAAGCTACTTGCAACACATCGCATTGCAGCGGGTTTTCAATTGCCTTGTCCGCAGAGATAAACGCAACGAAAAGCACTTAACATGAAGCAACTAGTTCAACTGAAAAACCCCAGAACTTTTTTACCAAAAGGCTCTCCATGGTGTTAACACACTGAAGTGTTAAGCCAGTGGTTTTGAAACTTGGGAGAGAGGAGAGAACAGCCACAGGAAATCTCCTTCTGTCCCATGTCTGCATCGAGCGCCCACCTCCTCTCCACTAGCCCCAAGATGAGCTTTGCCTTCATGATGGGCCCACATGGGGTTGCATGTTGTGCGTGGGACAAGAGTGGGAAAACTGATAAGGCAGGAGTGTCTTCTCCTGCTCCCCATCCACTCCCTTCTCTTCTCTGCAACGCCAAAACTAGGGGAGTAGGTGACACAGGCAGAGGGCTCCCTCTGAGGGCCCTAGGGCTTGGGTAGCAGGCCGTGCATGTCTGGGCAATACCTGGATGGCGAAGAGCTGTGCAGAGGCATGGGAGAGGGAGGGGAAATCTCTGGGGGTGCTCCAGGGTCAGGCACCTGGTGAAGTACCCAGAGGGTGAAGGGAGCCCAGGCTAGGAGCAGGTCTAGGGAGGGTGAAAGGATCCCAGCCTTGCTGGAGCTGCAGGTACAGGATCTGGAGAGGTGAGGAGGGGAATAGACCATGTAAATCTTTGTATTTGGGGAGGGGTCCAGAGGGCTAGGGGATTGGGGGTGACCAGCATATGTATGTGAAGGCAGGAGGGCTAGGAAAAAAGGAGGCAGGGGGATGATCCAAGGAGCCTGAGAACAGCTTCCCTCTCTAACTATGGGGCTGCTGCACACCCTGTGTGTGTAGGAATATCTGCACAGCGGGGAGAG
>VZSZ01008973.1:107840-122785 GCA_013398815.1 Ibidorhyncha struthersii | reverse complement strand
GCATGAAATTCCTTTTAGGGAAAGAAAAGCTCTTAAAACTCATTCTTCTGTCTCATAGATTCCCGGTTGCCTCTTTCTTTTGTAGAGCCCTTATTCTCTGACTAAGGGTGTCTGCCTCAAAGATGTGGGTACTCTGAACAGAGTGACAAAGAGACTGTCTCCAACTTGCTTCTGCCATTAAAAAATGTTTAATTTGATTACACACACATCATTACAGCCTGTAGGTGGAGACAGTTGCCAATTCTGGGAAAAGCGGGGAGAGAACTGCAAAAGGAAATATTACAGGGAAATCAGATGGACCTCAGATGTAGCAGAAGCCTACTCCTCAAAAAGGCTAGTGTGTTTCCATATGGGAGGAGTGGATGGGTCCTGTAGTGTAATTATACCAGCATGGTTAAACCGTTAGGGTTGTATTTCTCTCTGTGGACAAACTTGTGTGGGAATTTAGACTCCAATAGCTCCTGATATCTACTACATACCTTTAAATAGTCAGGTTTTAACTGATGGATAAATTTAATGAGCACTCTGAAAAATCCCACTATATTTCAGTGGAGAATTGGTATCAAAGAGCTCTTTAGAATTACATTTATTTGGCCTACCAATGCTGCAGTGAATGTTTTCCATAATACAATGTCTAAGAAAATAAATTCTTTAATTGGTATTTTTATAAATTGGGTTATTTCATATTTATTATACGTTCTGAAATATGATTTGACCTTACTAAAGAGCTACTTTCTGGATCATGGTTATTGCCGATGATACAGGCAGGGCAAGGAGTTGAAATTGTTGGCTGCTCACAACTCCTCCTCCATTTGTGGCTTGATGTTCAGCTTTTTCCTTATGTTCCTTTCAAGGAGAAGTTGCTATTGATGTTTAAGGAATATTGTGGCTTCACACAGTCCTAAAGCAAAGACTTTCTCAGGGAGCTATAATCCTCCTGGCATAGAAACTACTCATATAAGAGAAGTCTAATTCCCTGCTTGCTCGAAGCAAACTTTGCCTTTCGTATTCAACAGCATAGATAGCTTAGTAGGAACGTTTTTTTTCCAGCTACTTAAGTACTTGGGTATGCTGAAGTCAAAAGAAATTTTTGTGTTAACTCACTCACTGGAGTTAGTAGTGGAGCTAAAATTGTATCTCTGTTAGCTTTAAGCGTGTATTTTTACAGGAAAACAATGCACATTATCTTGTTCACGTGGGCAAGTGTTTTTTTCAGCACTCTGAAACTCTGCATCTGCATACACAAATATGCATTTAAAGTAACATAGTTTATGCATGCCAATGCATGTATTTATGATTAATTAGTGCTTCCAAGACAGTGTATTCAAAGGCTGTAGTGGGACTGGTCTGAACACCCTGTGGGTGCACACAATGGATGTGTCTGCTCTAGTAACTGTGTCCATCTAAGTTAGCAGAAAACTGAGGTGTCCCTGCATACTTTTAAGGATGCAGTGTGGGTACAATTGGGCTCTCACAGTTTTCTCTAAAGACACACCATAACATTTGTCTGCTCTCTCTCAAGAGCTAAACTGAGATTGAGACTTTTCTCTTTTGGAGGGCACTTTGAAATATCTTGGGACAAGATTTGGATAGCTCAGTGCTACACGCAAACATCATAAAACATTGGAAAGACACAAAAAAGCACTTTTGATCACCTTATTCTCTAAATAAATGACAAGTGTTTGAAGAGAGAATAGGCTAGCTGTCACTCACTGACGTTGGAAGAGAGAAATCTCTTTCTACAGGAGGACCAGATGGAGCATGTTTTGGTATTGCTGTGTGCTTGTCTGCCACTCTTTTTACCATATATAGTCCTACAGAAAGACATATGCAGCTTTGAACATCAGCTCATGGGTTTTGTTTTCTTTTTTTCAGTGTGAAAATAACCTACTTGTCCCTGTTATCCTCCTCTAAACATTACACATGTCTTTTGCTGGCTTATTCCATATAATAAGACTGATGGATGTGTGCGTACACAGAAGCACACTTTTGAATGTCTGGTCCCTAGTTAAGGATTTAGTCAGCAAAGTATTTTGCATCACCACTAAGACATTAAAAAATAACATTGAAAAAATCATACTCATAAGGCATTCTGGAAAAACACTGGATGAATATCATTGGGGGTGGGAATTAAACCACTTCACCCCCACAATATGTAATTGTGCATGCAAATTGTCATTTGAGTGCTCAATAGAGTAAAGGTGAGAGGAGACTGGAAAGTGAAACAAAAGCTACAAAAATACTGGAATTAAAATAAAATTTATTTTTCTTGCTGAAAAGCTTCATTTTTTTCCCCTATAAGATGTTCTGACTATTCTCAGTAGTGACAGACCTAAGTGTGAAGAATATCCAGTTTGGAATATCACCTCTAAGGAAAAAAAGAAGATAAAAGCTGTGTAAGCCCATGGTCAGGTGTCTGAAATACCAGACAGAAGAATGGTCTCTAAGAAAGTCCTGATACATTTCTCATGGATGGATTTTTTTTTCTTCTATTTTCTTTATTCCAGCCTAAGCAGATATTGTGGCATGGGCTACGTATGAGATCAAATCCAGACAGGATGCTGGTGCGGGTTAGAGAGCACAGAGCACATAAGCTATATTCCAGAATTTTCCCAAGAAACTCTTCTAAGGGAGAGCTGGGAAATCTCCCTGGGATCTTATTAACGCAATAATAAGGTAATGTAATTCTTCCTCCTTATGCATGGGCAGCTTCTACCTCTTCTACCTGGATAAGTACACACCTAGGATCTCCCACTTCTACAGGGGCAATGTCTGTGAGGCAGCGGTCTGCATAGCACTTTAGGATAGAACAGCATAGCATGGTATAGCACCTTTACTTGTGGAGAGGTGGGGAACATAGGCTGGACGCAATATTTGTTTTAGTGACCAGGTAGGAGCCTTTTAACCTATTCCATGTAGAAACATACCCCAAAGTCCCGTCTACTTGTAATATATGTTGTTATAATTAGACTAAGTAAGTGTAACCCAACTCAGTGTAAGCAATAAATGAAGGACTTTATGTGAGGTTCCCAAATTTTCTATTCAGAGTGTTACACAGTAAGGAATACTTTATTTCTTAGCTGATTTCTCTGGTGAATGTACTGGTATATATATACAAGACATATAATGAACTTATTTCCCAGCCATACTGTTCATTTTTCTGCTGTCTGTCTGCCACATAGAGTATACATAAAACCTGTCTTACCTTAAAAGCAAAGAAATGATCTGTATATTTCTCACCGAACACGAACTTAGCACCTGTGTCAGAGTACTCCAGAAAAGTCTAGGGGCAGAAAGCAAAGAAAGTTAGCCATGAGCTCTGGGTCCTTGCCAAAAAATAAGCAAATATTGCTAGTTGCCTTGTGTCTATCTGGTGAGATCCAAGGAACTTGTGATCTGCTTTGTATGGGTCCCGGCTTCACTGACTGTGTCTGGCTGAACTGAGGGTCTTTGCTCTGCTCTGCTCTGCTCTGCCAAGAGTGCAGGCTGCTTCAGAGTATGTAGATAAACAGCAAGAGCATAGGGCATATTTTCCTGTTGTACCCAACAAGACAAAGGCCAAAAGTTATACTAAAATAAGGTTTTAATTTCTAATGCTGGTACTGTGATGCATTTCTACACTTCTGCGCATGCAAAGAAGTGCAACAAATGATAAAGTGGAGCTTTATTGGCTGAAGTAATGAGTTTTGAAAAGAGTAGCCAAGAGCTCGTCTAAAAAAACCTTCTACTTTTTAATTCTGATACGTTGGTGCATTTTTATACTCCTGATGCCAACATATGCAATTAATGATATAGTTTAAAATGGAGATGTAATAGCTAGAGTAATGACCCATAACAGGAGTGACTGTAAGCCATATGGAGCCAAGGAAAGGGGGCACCAGACCCACTTCAGTCGGAGATGAAAGGGGAGACTGAGAACCTGGTGACAAAACCCAGGTGACTCCCACTGCTTGCAGACTAGCGGTCAGCCCTGTGCCTTTGCTCCCGCGCAGAGACAGTACATTCTGGACTGTCTTGTTTCAAATGTGCTTAACTACCTCTATGGTGAAGAACAGCTGTGTGAATAGTATCCCTGGGGTGAAAAGTCTGAAAGTCATTCAGTGGATACCTGCTGATCTACATTTTGGATTTCTCTTATCTATTACTTTCCAGTAATGGACTTTTAAAAAAAAAAACTCTGAGCCTGGAGACTGCCTACAGGGCACACCTGTCCTGTCCCCTCTCTAGAGATCCTTTGCTGCTCACAGGGAGCTGGTTTGCCAGCTCCCAGCTGTGGATTTTGCCACCTGTAGAATAGAATCATAGAATAATTTAGGTTGGGAAGGACCCTTAAGGTCATTGAGTCCAACCATTAACCTCGCATTGCCAAGTCCAGCCCTAAACCACGTCCCTAAATACCACATCTACATACCTTTTAAATACCTCCAGGGATGGTGACTCAACCACTTCCCTGGGCAGCCTGTTCTAATGCTTGACAACATTTGGGGAAGATATTTTTCTTAATATCCAATCTAAACCTCTCCTGACACAACTTGAAGCTTTTTCCTCTTGTCTTATTGCTTGTTACTTGGGAGAAGAGACTGACACCCCCCTTGCTACAGCCTCCTTTCAGGTAGCTGTAGAGAGCCATAAGGTCTCTCTTCAACCTCCTTTTCTCCAGGCTAAACAACCCCAGTTCCCTCAGCTGCTCCTCGTAAGACTTATGCTCTGGACCTTCACCTGTAATTGAATGCAGTTCCTTCTATGTTGTGAGAATTGTGAAATGCTCCTGGGCCAGGACTGTGACTACTCCGAAGATAAAAGTGGTTCTGCCTTGCTAAATCCCAAGGTTTTTCAGCATATCAGGTTTATTGCAAGGATGCTTTGGAGTTGGGCCAGGCCTAAGGGTTTCTGTGAGTGCCCTGGTACAACAGCAGTTTTGTGCTTGGAGGGTGCAGTTATAATTTCAGCCCAAGGATGGTAAAGCCATTAAGAAACAGGGTCACTCTGGTCATTACTCATCTGCCTGTCCCACATGGTCCTGTATTAACTGAACAAAAAAGAAATGAGAAGACTGAATTCAGGTAGTCAATTACCTTTCTGAGAATCCAGTTTTTCTCAGAGGGGAAAACTGCCAGGGCAAACAAACCCTTGTACTGCCTGGCTGTTATGTAAGTCTCAAGACAGAAAATGATATAAAAATTTTTTGTCCAGTAACTTACCTGGATCTGAATGCCTAGCCAGTTAAACACATCAAACCCCACTTTGGTCCTCAAAATAAGAAGCCCAAGAATAAACTGCATTCCTATTCCTGAAAATACTGGTCTCCAAGCAACCTAGATGGATAGAAAAATAAAAATAAATAAACCAATTGTTATTTAAATAAATAATAGTTTACTTCAGATGTTTGTTAAGATAATGTAAGGGGATTGTCTGACTATACTGCACGAGCAGCTGCCAAAACAGGTTATAGGGGACTTGGAGCATGAATCACCTCTCCTAATTTGAGAGCTCTGCAACGTGGATGTCTCCATGTGAGATAGCTGCTGAAAGCCTAGCTAGGTAAGAATGGACATGCCCATTTCACCATCACAAACTGCACGTAATCAAGTAGTAGGAAAAGAAGATACAGTTCTTCCTGTGCTACAGTTTATAGATGGAACAGACACACATGAGGGCAACAGACGTGATTCTTCTTTTATTTTTTTTTCTTTTTTTGACTGGAATTGAAACATCAAAAAAAAGCAACTAAGCATGCAGGTTCTTCACATACTGGACTGGGAATAGGGAGATTTTGTTACATTTTTTTCTATGTGGTTGGGTAATTCCAACTCTGTTTCTGTTTCTGTTCCGCAGCTTTAAAGTGCTTTGGTACTTGAGAACTACTTGCAGTTATTGTGATACACATGACATAAGGCAGTTGTAGGAAAAACTGTGGCTGCCTGTGACCAGTCCTGTGTCACTACACTGCAGATTTCTGCTCTGCTGCCTCAGAACACATCTTTGTTTTGTGAAATTTGAATCTGATTACTTACAAGGCAAAGAGCTGAGATGGCACTAATTTATTCAGATGATATTTGAATAACACAAGCTAATTAGGTGTAATAAGGACACAGGGGAGAGCACAAAGCATTTGGAGTACACAAGTTTTCACCTCAGCTGGAAACAGCATCAGTTGCAAAGGATAGGAAGTTGCAGGTCCATTAGTCCCTGCTGAGGGGATTGTTTTCTTTTAAAAAGTCTCAGCACTGATGCAGGAGTGTTGAAAAAGTGTTGGTGAAACTTGGTGGCCTGGGCAATGGATTAATATATGACTGATGAAAGCACACACTGTATGCCAGGCGTGCACACAGAGATAAAAGCTGAGGTGGGAGTTAATAGTGGCTGGAGTAACCTCTCTGTAATATCACAACAGTACAGAGTGGACATCTCAGCCGAAATGGCATTGGCAAGCCTATGGACATGGGTTAGTGAAAAGTGAGGACCTCAGCTTGGCCTCAGTTGCTGCATTTGCAGTGGGAGTCTAACTTGTAAGAGACTAAGAGGTACACAAAGGAAGCACGTCTCCAGTTCCCAGCGCTTTGTGTTGGTGTGATGACAGTGTCCTCAAATAAGTGCCTGTGATGTCCTAAGGACTGCAGTGAACCTCCTGTGGGTGGAAAGCGTGGAGCAGGCCTGCCTCAGCTTGCACATTTGCTCCAGGAGCAAATGTGTTCCAGTCGGCATCAGAGCTGGAACAAAGGATGGGCTGCAGCCTCCCAAAATAGTGAGAGCCAGATGCTGGTACAGCCCCACACATGCTTGCCAAGATGTCAGAGCAAAATGACTTTCCTCAGAAATGAAACATATCACTGGGTTTTGGCAAGACTAAATTTTGAAGTTCATGGGTTTTCTGTTACTCTTATTGAACTTGGTGCTAGGATAGGGGAATAGGAATAGCTTTTGAGACATCGAACAAAAACCACACAGATCTAAATACTAAATACTCACTCTGGATGGGTATTTGGAAAAGATAAACATCAAGAGAACATATAACACAAGCCCACCGAAGGAGATCAGCTGGCGGGATCCCTGTTTTGCTGTGTCAAAGGTGAGCCAGCAGATGATAGTTATAATAAGAGCTGCACACAACACCCTAGGTTAAAAAAAAGTGTCAGGCATGACATCTTGAAGAAGACCAGATATTTCTTCCCCTTCCCCTCCCATAACATTTATATCTCTATCTACGAAGGGACTCCCTGAGCAATACATTAAGCTGAAATGTGTAGCTCTATCCAAGCAGGAGCCTGCCTTTGCTGATGCAACTCTGACAACAACATCCCTGCATGCTATCCAGAAGAAATGTCCTCTGACCACATCCCCAAAGTCAAGAGTATGGGGGAAACCTAGTGAAGCATGACTGCCTCTTGTCTGGGTGTTATTTCTATTAAGTGAAGTGTGAGAAGATATCCTACTTTCTCACTCCATCCTCCTTTTCCTTTTGTGTCTTCTTTTTTGAATCTTTTCTTAGGTCTGGGCAAGACAGGCTGTGGTTTTTATGAACACACACTATTGAGGAGCAGGTTGCAAACTGTTTAAACCTTTGTAATCAGCTGTAGTCTGTTTAGAAAAATAACTTCTAATTACAGCAGTTTTAACTATCTCAGAAACAAGGACAAGAGCCATATATACATCTGGGCACAGTGTTTCTATGGTCCCTACTGTCACAGAACCATGTTCAGCTTGCATGTTGAAGGTAATTATTACAACAGCAGTTTGAGAGGCAAGGAAATAGTCATCCCATTTACAGAGGGGAAAACTAAACATAGTAACAGTTCTTGATGTTACTTGTTTCTGACAGTTGTTTAGCATCCATTGACTTCAGTGGTACCTAGGTACCTAAATTCTGTTTTTAGACCTGTATCAAAAGTATTGCGGGCCAACTCCACAAAATGGCTTGGCCATGGCAATGCTGAATAACACTGTCTACACTTGAAGACTTTCTGTCTCTTGGAGGAACCTGTGACCTACAGTTAAGCACTTAATCTGTGATATGTACAGTTTAAGGATTGAAGCCCAGAAAATACAGCACTTACTGCCCCTGACTTGTTCCATCTGCTCATCAGGGCTCTCCTGTTTTGTTTGCTCCTTACCCCAAACAGGCTGCCAGATTGTCTAATGGAGGTACCTGTGTGCGACTACTCTCTAATGTGGCTCCTGAAAAAAAGGACCACAATCTTTATAGCATCTTTCTTAGAAATTTCTGCTCCTGTGGCAAAACCATTTCAAAATCTTAGTAAGTTTTCCTGAACCCAGGATGACTCCCCCTTAGACGTCTTTCTCTCCCAAATAGAAGGCAACCTAGCTGACATAGAAGTCAGCTGGCCAATTTCCTTTTCCTTTTTAATGAGTTTTCATTTGGTCTTTGTTCTATGAGCCTCCTTTCACTCCCTGTTTTCCCAGGAATAACTTAAATGTTCCTGATAACTATTCTGGAATACTTGGAATAAGTATCTACCAGATCTGAGAATCTACCATATATCTGCCAGATGAATGTCTACCACCCCAAATAAGGTTGTGTGATCTTAGCATGACACTGAATGTGGCTGGCATGTTTTGATTCCCAAGAGTCAAGTGAAAATTGCTGTGGTGGTATGTGAACAAGTAGTGTCTAGACAGCACACTACAGACTTTAGAAGTTTGCGTATGTTAGAGTTAAGGTTTTTATGAATCTCACAGCTTTCTGAACAAGTGACAGTGAGGCACTTTCTGGCTCGTAGTATGAATGCAGAAGGCTATAACACAACTGAACTTCTGTAGACATATTGTCTTGTAAGCAGAAACTTGTCCTATCTCAATTTCAGGATTTTTTTACATTTTCTGTCAAGATTTTTGATACTGAGCTACTGTATTGCAATCTTAAAGGTGTGTCTGACCTATATAAGCTGGAAAATATTGAATTATTCTGTATGCATTCTTTGATCTTACTGCAATTTGTGTGATTGATCCACCTCTCTGTGCTTATGGGGTGTAAGCTGAAATAAAACTATAAGGGGAAATCAACTAATGCTTTGTCCTTCTGCATAAATAGGAAGTAATCCATACTTACCATTTCAGCCAAAACCACTGTTTTTTCAGATATCTTTCTCCAAGGGAAAAGAATGCAGCAATTCTGTCTTCATACTTAGCTATTAAAAAATCCCAGCAGATGAAGAAGATGGCTAGGACAGTGATGATAAAGAGTGGCAAGGCTCTCTGAAAATTCAAGCTGCAGGCAGCAATAACTACTGCCAAGTATGCTGTCACAGAAACAAGAATATACATGTCATTTAGGTTGGTCCTTTTAAAAACAGAATCAAATCTTAAATTTGAAGGATGTGTTTAAAGTCAGGCCTGTGTTTATCTTTTAAGTGCTTTTCTTACTGTTGGCCTAAATACTGAAAAATTTTGCTTTCATAGTGTTACTTCATGGTATGTTTATTGATATGAAAGGTGGCTTTCATCTTGTCAAAGCAGGTTATATGCTTTGGCCAAGCCAAGTTCATATCAAACATGTAAATCACTTGAGAAAATTAAACACGTCTACAGAACTGTTTTTTCCCTGTGTAAAAACTGTGAATTAAGAACAGTGGGTCTTGTTTCTTCCTTTGCAGGAGGATGAGTTTATCCAATAAAACTGAAGAAACATTTAGAAACATTTATCAATGGCCTGATTTAATGGCCCTCTCAAGTAATTAGGAAGCTTAGAAGTAGCTTATTTTGTAAAGTAGCTGTGAAATGATTTGTCATTTAGGAGGTTTACTGCTAATATATGCTGGCCAATGAAAGATTCAGTTCTTGTAAATAATAATCTGATTTTGTCTATGGCAAATAAAGGAGAAGAATTACTGTTTTGTGTAAGGCAAGTTGTTTTTTATGGAATCAATGTATGAAACCTTGACATATCCTTAGAACTCACTCGTTTTCTTGAGCCAGGGTATGTCTGTTCTATGACAAAGCAAGATGAGCTGATGCTAGGAGGTCAGGATATTCATCATGCAAGCAGCCCTTTTATAACCACTTTATGGTATGCTGATCACACAGACATATTTTAGATCTACATGTTCTCAGTGTTCAGGGAGGAGGATCTCAAAAAGAAACTTGGTGAAGTGCAAGGAAACAAACCAACCTACTGGATAATTAGCAAAGGGACAAACAAGAATATCTGAATGACTTTGCAGCACATGCTGACATAAAACACATTTCCTCAAGCAAACATTTGCTGTGAATATTGAATAATATGTGTCAGAACAGAAAACTTTCATTTAATTTAATTTTCAACTGCTGACTTAAGTTCAGTCCAAGTTGGTGCCTGACTCCTTGTAATGTGATTTCATGGTTTTGGACAAGTTTCTAAAACTCTAATTCACCAGGCGTCTTCGAGGGTGGTGGTAATGGAGTAGACACAAAGACTGAACTACCCTTTTATCCGAAATGTAATTGCTAGTCTCAGTTAAAACATGGAGGAGCAGTGTAGCAAGATCTGCTTTTGTTATGTTTGGGAATCAGTGGAAGTTTTGTGATCTGGAGGTTTCTCTGGGACTAAATTCACTTTTACCTCCTTTCAAATGCATTCTTTAAGACAGTCAGAAGTTTTTCCTTCAGACAGAAGACAGGCACAGTCTGTAATCTCATACAGGTAAATAAATAAGGCTTCAGCTACCCTGGGTGCAATGTACTATACCTGTTATTAAAATTCCATAGATTGCATAGAGAATTCTGGTCTTATGTTTCTTGCAAAAATCACAGGCTTTGTCATATTTCTTTTCTAAATGCCTAGGAAAATGAAAAAAAAAAAAAAAACAGAACAGAAGCTTAAGCTGTAGACAAAAAAAAGAAGAGCAATTTGCACAGGAAGGTCAGGTTAAATTGATCAAAATTTCTCCACTGGTATACGCTGCACTTGGTAAAGGTTAAATTTGGATCCCAAAGTGCCAAAGAAAATTCTGCCAACGTCTGCAAAGCTTGAGGAGGGGGGAGCAGACTTCTTTGGTTTGGCGTTGGATGAGTAAAAAAGAAAATCTGGCAGTTATCTAATGGGCCAATCCATCAACCAATGGAACAAAGTCAGCAGGCCAGTTCTGCTAGCCTCTGAAGTACACCACTTTCACAAGGAGGTCTGTTAACGGGGTTAGTGCAAACTGGGTAGGTAGTTAAAGATTCAGTGCCCATTACTAGACCCACAGATTGTTAATACAGCCAGCCTGACATTACTTTGTGGAGGAGTAGTGTTGCTATAATTGTGAAGGCCTAAGGCTGCGTTTGTATGTGCGAAATCACCAATATCCATCTAAAACCTTATTACAATGTACATAGATGTTTCTCGATATTCTGGATAAACTCCTGAGAGGAGGTTGTAGTGAGGTGGGTATTGATCTCTCTTCCCAAGTAACAGGTGATAGGATGAGAGGAAATGGCCTCAAGTTGCACCAGGAGAGGTTTAGATTGGATTATCAAGCATTGGAACAGGCTGCCCAGGGAAGTGGTGGAGTCATCATCCCTGGAGGTATCTAAAAGACATGTAGATGTGGCGCTTAGGGACATGGCTTAGTGGTGGACTTGGCAGTGTTAGGTTAATGGTTAGACTCAATGATCTTAAAGGTCTTTTCCAACTTAATGATTCTGTGATTTGAAAATTTGGTTGTTAATTACATTAACTTTTCATCTAAGACTCATCAGTTCATAGAAGCTAAAATGATTTGTTATATTTGAATGTCCTCGTACCTCTTCTTCCAATTATTACATACTTCACTTTTGTTCTCTACTCATGTCACTAAGGGTGACACAGGGTGATTTCATGAGGGAGGCTGAAATTTAGGGAAACAGAAGTTAAGGGAGTTAACACAGATTTCCAAAGTTAAGTATGCTGGTGGTGTGGATGTATTTTAGTTACAAAAGCTGTAGGTAAATAAACACCCTCACATTGCGCAAGCTGAAAAAGAAATCACAGATATAGCTCTGTTTCTCTAAAGCAGTGCCTCACACCCTACAGTTTATAAAGGCAATGTTAAATTTAAAGATGCTAATTATCCAGACTGCATTTGTTTGGAAACAAGGATTGTCAATTTAATTCGTATCAACATTGAGAACAGCAGAGCAGGAACATACTCCTTCACCAGCACAAAGAGTAACAGGGTCTCTGAGAAATCTTGATTGCTTTTGATACTCTGGTGAGAGTTCTGGGAATTCCTATTACCTCACAAATCATAGCTCTTTTTTTTTTTTTTTTAACTTTTTAGAACATTAGGTTATCTGTCCAATCTTAGCATAGAGATTAGATGCAACAGGAAAAGAAAGAAAAGGAGAAATGAGAGACAGATGCATGACTAAGCCAGAACGGCGTTACCAAATTTACGGTCCATCCATCAATCAAAAAAAGGAAAAAATATTACATACTATCTGTTACTGCTACTTATGAGTCCTTTGGGATTTAAAATCGTTATTTTAAGATTATGATTCCTTGTAATCTCTTCTTTGCTCTAACATCTCTCTCTCTCTTGTTATTTTATTAATATAGGTGATTATCACTTTGGTACCAGGATATCTTAAATGTTTAGGCATGTATATCATGAATATGCAGCTCTGTTCTGAAATGTGGCAGAAAAAAACATCTTTTTTATGAAATCTGGTTAATTTTCTAAGGAAAATTATTTTCTAAAAGCTGACCTTAAAGTGCAGCATGTTGCTCATGGCTTTTCCTTAACCAAAGTTGTTGAAAAAGCAGGTATCACTTCGGCACATTTAAAGGAGAACTTCAATATAAAATGTTTGTCTATGCCAAAACTATTCTTGCTTGCATTTTGCAACTCAGAAATCTTGCACATACTCTGTAAGTGAACGTTAACACCTTGCACACGTAGTGAATCTGTTATCAACAGACTGATCTTTCAAAGGGGTTGTGTCTCATACTACAGGCTATTCAGTCCTATCTGTTGAAAGCAATCCATGACGCATTCAAAATTAAGGCGTGCTTTGTGAACACCCCTTTTGGGAAGATACAAGGAAGACGTTAGATCACATTAGTGCCTGCTTTTAGGAGCTAATTTACACACACACATACAAAAAAAAAGACTTGGTAGAGATACCATTGTCCTGGTCAGGTGGCTCAACATAAAACCTAGACAAAGTGCAAAACCGGAGAGCACAGAACAAGCCATAGCCTGAATGTAACCAGAATAGAGCTAAGTGCTCTTCAGCTTCCAGCCTACGAGGAGCTTTCACTACCCGAGGCAATGGTACCGACCGCTGACGGAAGAACACGGGGACCTCGGGAACAGAAAGCTCTGTTATCCCTCGGCTCTCCATGGGAGTATAAATAAATAAGAATGAATAAAAAACATACAGGCTTTATCTCTGCCCCAGTTCAACCCATCGCTGTGCAGAGGTGTCTCTTGTCCGGTGACTCCTGTGGACCCAGCTAACCTTATACAGCCCTTTGTCCACCAACATTTGCCTGCGCAATTAATTAGCTCACTTCTGAGTAAAGCTGGATGCCCCCTACTGGAGAGGCTTATCAAACTTGGATGTTTGATCTGTCAAATCTCAGCTTTTGTTTTCACTAGACAAGACCCTCGATGTTTTAAACAAGAAGGTGTTTCATGTTATGCACTGCTAAAGGAATGACAAAACTCCAAAGAACAGAGAGAAGAAATGAGAGAATATTTAAGTGACTTCTAAATACTTTTGCTAGATTTTTGAAGCAGTATTTTAATATGATGGCATCAGTAAATGTGATCATATTAACAAGTCTTTAAGTTCTGTATGTACAACTTGAAAATCTAATTAAAATCTTCACAACTACTAGTGTTTATAAGTGTATCATTTGTACAGCCATGAGATCTTTTCAAGTAGTCCAGTCTGAGTGAGACAAACTCCTATTTGAGATATCCATTGAGTTGCTAGTATCTACTGATAGAAATACAGGTTCAAAACTGAAATTGTGTGCTGTATAACAGAATGCAGTCATAGAAAGCAGGGAAAAAAATACAGTACAATTTCTATGAAGGTTTAAAGAAGATTCAATATGAAAGAAAAATATTAAGACATTAAAATATAATTTAAAGTACTATATCTTAGTTTTTTGTATGTCTTATATGGGGATTATAGATTTCACCAAAAAAGCTAACACTCAAGTGAAAAGTAGATGTATGCTTTTGCTGTGTGGTCACTTGCCACCAGTGCAAATAAAGTAAAAATTCTGCTCTATCAAAATGGCTTTTTTTTACAGCTATTCTATTCTTATTTTGCATTGGTAAAAATAGCTATGCAAACTGTAGGACAATAGTGAATCTTAGCTTCCTGCAAGAGATCACTGTTTAAGACCTTTATTTAAAAAAGGTTCTTATGGAAATACTGGAAAAATAGTTAATGTACAAAAAGGAAATATACTGTTTCTTTAATTTGCAAAGCTTTAGAAGAATAGTTCCATGATCACAGGTGTCAGTTGAAAGATACAATAATTTTAAATGCAATGTGTTTCTATATTACACAAATTGCTAGGCAAGACTAAGGTCTGTGTAGCATAGGGGTATGCCAGTGAAATTTAGAGCTGTCATTCCAGAAGCATAAACACTGGCAGCTTATTGCTTAGGCCAGGACAACGTGAGTGGAAAACTTACTTATACAAAAGACATTACCCTTTCAAGCGTGGTTGCTCATCATCTACTGAGTCACGTTTGTTTTCATGCAGATCACTCTCAATATTGATGTATTCATCCTCCTGGAAAACAGATCGGGTGCCGAGGCTGTGAGAGGGGTGCATGCTTGTTAAGTAAGGTGCGAAAAAACAGATCTCTGCTGGCAGATGGCCGAAGCAGTCCCAAGACTTCCGTGTCTGCACTGAGTGCACGGCTCCAGCTCTCCTGTCTGCCACCAATGCTGCGATCATATCAGGCAAACCCAGTGGTTAGACCATGGCTGTGAACTTTCCCAAGCCATCCACATTATTT
>VZSZ01008973.1:87775-105272 GCA_013398815.1 Ibidorhyncha struthersii | reverse complement strand
AGAGGAAGGTATAGGCACTGTCTACCATCTTCCTCTCCTAAGGTCTCAGATCCCGGTCTAATTCCCAGGAGTGCATATCAGAACAGCCCAAGTGATCTTTTCCATCACTGTAAATCTGGCATCACTTCAACTTTGAGAGCAGAGGCATTTCTTTGCAGCATGCTTTTGCTGCCTCTGGTCATATCCAAAAACCATTGCAAGACAGAATAGAACATCCACAGCATGAGGAAATCTCTATTTCCTATGTGCTACTTCAAGTACCATCACCAAACTTGGTAAGTAGATATGATTACAACATAAGACAGTACTACAAGCTTTTAATGGAACTTTCAGAGTAGCAGATTATTTCTGGAGTGTGGATGTGAAAATATTAATACATGACACTAGTGGACTATCTTTAACCTTACTCTTATTTCTTCGTAGTGAGCTACTCACTATGCGGGCTTAAACAAACATACAGTCAAAAGAAGCCAAAATGGACATTTGTATTATGAAGTCATCTGTATTGTATTCTCCTCTTCTTTCTCTGGTCAGTCGTATATCAGAGCTGTTTGTCTGAAATTTCCCTTATTTTGGATGAGTAGGTATTTAATAATATGTATGCCCCATCTGACTGAAAGATTGTGTCACTAAACCCAATGTTTCCAGCTTCTCTTTCTCCAGCTTTTCAGGAGAAAATGCATCTTTGTCAACTCCTCATCCATAGTATTCCCTCAGATCACCATTTCCGATCCCTCTTTTGTATCTTGCATGAAGCCATTATGATATTAGAAAACATTTTTCTGAATCCTACATGTCCTGTCAATTTTCTGTGTTTTTTCCTTAATGTATTTCTGAGAAAAGAACTTGCTTTCCTGTCAGTTTATGGATTTTAAATCAAATTTAGGTTTTATTAAAATATCTGTCTCGGATATATTATCACAGCCAATTACTGACATGGAATTTGAGGTTTAAGAATTTACATAAGGTTATTCAAAAGGAAAAAAAAAAGAAAAATCCATACCTCATTAGTATGTACTGTTTTCTTATTTTGTGAATTCCTGATTCTCTGTGAATTGTCTCTGAGACCTTTCGGAAATATAACATCCACACATTCGCTGTCATTCTGGGGCATGACAAGACCAGAAATTCTATAAGTTCAAATCAAAAGCTGAAAGCCTTTCTCAGGTGCAGTAGGAACTGATTTATAGACTGATGCCTGTGCTTCCGTGTTTTACTTTACTAGTGCAGGGGAGCCCGAAACTCAGTGTACTGAGTTTGGGTGTTCACTATTACACAAAGCTGTCTGTCATGGATGGTGCTCAACTAATGTGAATCTGCTGTTTTCTTGACCCAAACTCACATGCACTCCTGGTGCTGCCCTTTTCCTCAAGACTGGTTCAACAAGTTTACGAAGATCCAGCCCTTCTCCCTACCAAGAGCAAAATGGGCCCTATTTGGGCCTTCCCTGTGTTGTTAGTACCTTTGCTCCACCTAGTAGTACCTATGCAGTAAATGCATATTTCTTTAAAATATGTACTTCTGTTGCTCTTGGAAGAAAACACTCAGAGAATCTTTAAAGAGGGCAGTTAGCTTTACTAGATTAATTCTCTATGGTACACCTTTTATCAGAGTGTCCTGAGAGTTGAAGACAGCCATAACCAGCTCCACTATTTCTACTTTTTTTTTTTCCTATTCTGAAGCTGAGGTTTTTGTTTCTTAATGTTTTGAAGGGTACATTATTTCTTTTTAATGATCCTTGAAAGGCTGGTTCTTATTTTGGTTTTGTAAGAAAGCAGCTTAACCAAAATGTCAGATAACTTGTATCTGCAATTGACGTAAATGTTTTATGTTTCAGTGGTTTCTTATGGCAGCAGGTACGGTATGGTCATATCACTGTGTTTTATTGCATGAAGTATCTTATTATTTACATGGTAATAAACCCAGTAAATTAGTATCTACATTTAGCCTTCTAAGAAAAAAATCATTTCCAAATGAACAATGCAAAATAAGCTTAATCATAGTAAACTATGATAAAGGCAGGGATAAACAGTACTACTAGACATAAATTTTCCTTCTAGCAGAAACATGACCTTAGAAACAACTAGAACACTTTTGAGTAACATGTTTTTCTTAACGATACATTGCTTCTAGACTTCACAAAAAGTGTGTTTCAGTAAAAATGTTTCTGGAACCTTCTGTGTTTGGGGGAAGAGGAGGGAGTCTCAAGAAGGTGTTGATTCACCTGCTGTGGCCCTGATAAACCAGATGCTGATAAATCAGTTCCCTTCCTCCTAAGAGGAGAGAATCTTTGCATTCCCTTAAAAAGGAGTATTTCTTTTTAATAAAGCACCTCTGTTACTCGTTTGCCTTCTAACTGTGCTGTCTTAGGAGTTTGCAATAGCTGGCCACGCAGTCGACAATGAAAACCTCTACTGAACACTCCATATAGTGCAAAAAAAGATTATCACAAGAAGCATTACTTAACTGTAGCACTGAGATATATTAAAAATGCTATGCAGGACAGCCTAGTGAAGTTGAAGTGGTACAGTTCTGTAACTGACACACACAACCCGGAGATAGTATCACTGAAGATTTCTAGCAAGAAAAAGCAGAGATTTCTTAGGATTTTTGTCAGCAAACGTGTAAAAAACAGTAAGCATGCAAGTTGCTCTCTACAAGAAACAGAAGTACAGAATATTTTGTGTTGGAAGAAACCTCTAGAAGTGACTTTGTCCAACCCACTGCTCAACTGCAATAATTACATAAGAGTTTCATTTATAGAGTAATTAAAATATACAAATGTATGAGTAATGTAACAGAAAACTAGTAAGAGCATCACATGATGGCTGGAACTCTAAATAGCCCACACTGCAGAATGATAGATTTGTGTTATTTTCTGCAAGCTTAAAAAGCACTCATTTCAACTGACGATACCACATTTCTGGCATATTCTAAATTCATTAGAAACTGATTAATTACTGTTGATAACAAGTTTACCTCAGTAAGAGACTACTTCTGTTGACTAAAACAGTCTTTGAATGAGAGCCATGAAGCTGAGTAATTTTCATATATTTCAAAGCTGATTCTTCAAGTACAGTTTCTTCATCCTCCTCTTTCTGTATTTTTTTTTTAATTTTGTTTGGTGAAAATGCATGTTATTTAACTCTACCCCTTGAAGAAAAAGAATTATTTTTAATTTCTCGTAAGAATAACAATATTCAAGTGACAAATAAAACTGCCTCTTTCCTTTTCCTGTTTGCTGACAGTCTTTCTGAGCTTGCTGAAGGAACTCATCACCAAAATGTCAATCTGTCTGTGCCTATCATCTGCTGTTGCAGATTGCTACCTAAGCACCCAGCATGGGCAGAAAAGCCAGCAGAAAAGGTTCTACCTCATTTGCTCAGCATCCTTTTCCACCTCCCTGGAAATGTCTACAGAACAAAACACTGAAACAGAAAAAACAGGAGTTCAAGCCTTAGAGACAAGCCAGCCTGTTCAAGCCAGCTCAGCCCTGTTATGAGCACAGGCCAGACCCAGCAATGTGCCGCTTCTGAACCTACTCAATCTGCAGTTCATGTTGAAAGAACAAGTTAAAAGTTTATTAAGAAGTTTCGGTTGGGACATGGTTGAGACATCAAGGAATGTACCTAACCTTGAACGGGATGTGAAATGAAACAATGTGTCTCACATGTTTTTTTTTGCATTTACTGACTTAGACATAAGATAGCAAAAAATACAACTTCTGCACAAAGTCAAGCCAAAAGTGTATCCCAAACTAACCTTGGGTAATTATAATGCTAAAATACACACCCCTTTGTGAAGAATAAGCATACTAAGCAGGTACCCTCCCTAAATGTTTTAAACATGACCTCACACGTGCATGTAAAGTTAGGAGTGATGAATGAATCATTATTAACCAATCGGCAGTATGTTTTTATAATTATAAATATTGGGTGGTTGGAAACGTGGTGTGCTGGCTGTTGTTAAATGCCCGCTACCCGATTCTGCAGAATTGAAATGAGAACAAATACCTTGACTCAGTGTGTTGACTGGCTCTTGTGTGCTGGGTGAAGAACCCTCATTCAGGGAAAACATAGTGACATAAGGAAGCAGGAAGTCAAAACCAAATTGGAGAAGCTTGGACGGGAAAATACTCTTCCCTTTACGCTATGCTGATCCATCTACTTTGAATGTTGACAATATGAAAAGTATTAGGCAGTCACGCTTCTGCTTTCACATTCTGCTGTACTTTTACTGATTGGAATTTCCTGCTTGTGAGACTATTATGTTCCTTAAATTGCATGACATATTTAAGAGGAAAAAATATCAAAAACCTGAATGTCTCAGTATAAACGGTGCAGCAATCTGTTGATTCTAGCTATGAGGTGGCATCAAAAGCAGGTAAGTTTAGTATGTAAGTCTTAAAAATTGCATTGGGTTTTTATTAAGGGTACATTGCACCGAAGGGTAGGACTGCACTTGACTGGCTGTTGGGGTAGACCTATGTATGTTCTTAAAATCAATACAAGAAGCTTACTCATTGTAATACACCCAAGTGGCTGTTAGTAACTGAGATGTCCCTAATATCAAAGACAGAGAGAAAGAGATACAGTGGAGCTGTACAATTGTTTTTTTGTTGTCTGTTTGCTTTTGAGAACATTTTGAACTGTTAATGAGGTAAAAAGTTGCTTCTGGGTCTCGCAGACACTGGCATTATCACAAGGCAATAATTGCAGGACCTGCAGGTTTTGCTGCTATGCCTATAAACAGTTCAAGTGGAATCTGCGTAGTGTACAAAAGAATTAGCTGATATTTTGCAGGATCATGCATTTTTTTAAATGGCATTAATAGACCTTTATGCTACATGGATTCATGACCTCTCTGAAAGTTAACATTGGTTAACTGATTTCTGTGGGTCTACTACAGTATGGTTGAAAAAGTCTTATGCTTCTGTGATGCAGTGAAAATCCCATCCTAGTACAGAAGAATGTGTGTGTTTAAATACCAATAGCAATGTGAAATTGAGAAGAGCTCAAATAGTTATCTCCCTTCGACCATTTGTACGACTAGTCAAAAGGCAGATTACTCTATTACAACCTCTTCGTTCCGTTAGAGTCCTTTCACAACAGAAGGCACAATGCCTCTCATTCTTGACATAATAAAGCTGTGATATGATCCTTCATCTGCCACTTGTTGGCCTTGAGCCACTTTATATTACGTCAAGAGCTGTTTTCTTAATTTATTTACTTTATACAACAAACTACGTAACCCAGATTTAGTTTGTCCCTGTCTTATTTTTTCTGTCCCTTCGTGAGTTAATCATTAAATGGCTCAGGTACATCTGAAGGTACCTTTGGAGTGCAATCCCACACTGATACTTAAAATGGATTAAATTAATCCCTTTCCAGAACACTTATATTTTGTGGTTTAGGGAAGATACTAATTTCTTAATACTAGAAGACACCGTAACTTGGAGGAAGAAAAGGATTCACTCTTTGTGCAAGAAAAGCTCAAACACAAGAAAACAGGAAAAAATTATAAGATTATTTTCTTCTCAGGGGCTTCTACTGTGAAGTGATTTATTTTTCTACATGCAGAAGTTTACCTATTTCCTTCTGTGTCTTATTTTCTCTAGGGAGAGACTTATATGTTGAGTCAGAGATAGTCAGTGTAAATATAAATGTGAATACTTTCTGGTGTTCCAGGAAGAAAAAAAAAACAAAACAAAACAAAAAATCAGAAAACCTGGCTCAGGCCCCACATTTCATTGTTGGACAGTCTCTGTGATTTGTCATTTGAATTATTTAAATCAGAGGGGATTTGCAATCTCTTGCAAACCTCTGCAATGGTCAGGAAAGGAAGCACCTGGGTTCCCTGCTCATTGCCCAGGTGATCTAGCTGTGTAAGGCAGAGGATTAACCTGAGTCACTGTACTGCGCTCCACAGACACTGTTGAGGAAAGAGCTGATTTTCAGCTTAGGTCATTCAAGAGCATTCAGCACCAACCTTCTGCAGCTAGAGAGGGACTTCTCTCCTTTGTGGATTTGTAGGTACAGACTTTGGAAGTTGACTGCACTATCTTGGGCACACATTTCGTGTGAAAATGCAGCCATTTGCAAGCCTTCTCTCTTTTGCTTCAATGGAGGGAGACCCAAGTTCACATTGCTTGTCTATCTGCTCTGAAGCACAGATGCATTAAGGACACTCTCATTATCCAAGAGAATGCCCTCGCCACTGGGCTATTGTGTTTTAAGAGAGTTATCTCTCAGTCTCCTCTTGAAGCTGTCCCACTTAGCGCGAATTATTGACTGGAGCAGGGACTTGACCTTCCTTACATTCCACAAATATTCCCTGACCAGCAGATTATCAAATCAATCTATTGCTTGTCTTTCTGTATAGCCCAATGAATAAACATCCAGAGTGGTGAGATCTCACTGGTGATACATAATATTCCACGTGCTTAGCACCTACAAAGACCTTTCTGTATTATTTGAATAGTGTTGGCTGATACACCCACTACGTCCTACCCTTCCTGCTAGCTGAGTACAGGGGCAGCGTAAGGATGAGAGGCTGCAGAGGAGAGCAAGGGGTACTTTGCTAGCAGCGCACTCCTTAGAGCCACTGTCTCTCCCCGACCCGTTCTACTTTCAGTAACAGGTACAGTGAACTGGCCTGGCTGTGGGTTCACAGATTTCTGTTTGTCCCTGCTCTAATTCCTATGAAAGTGCAGGGGTGCTGGGCACTGAGAAATAATAGCTCGTTAACAGTTTTTTTTGGTGCTTCCTCTTGTGAAATCTGCATTTTTAAAATGGCTGTTAACATTACCTTACGCACACAATATGCAGAACCTTCTGGGTTGGCTCTTTACCTCCTCTCTGTGTTCTTCTTAGGAGCAGAACAAGGCAATTGCACTTACTTTATGCAGGGAAGAAAGAAGATATGCCCCACTGTGACTACGTGATTATTTTTCTCATGTTATTAATATACATTTCTTTGATGAGATATATGTCTGCTGCATAATAATAACCTCTTCTTCAACAGAACTGTGAATTACCTATCTTCAGGAAAAAGCAGCAACTGATACAGCGGATAAGAGGGCTGGACGAGGTAGTTGTGAGACCCATCAGCCTATGAAATATTGCTGTGTCAGAATTTTCAAAGATACCAGTACACCAGGCAGCAGGTGAAGGCAATAAGCGGAGCCTACTCCTGAATGTGTCGATTGTTCTCCAGCTTTTTATACATTGTACAAGCATTTTACTTTAACAAAGTATTAGTGCAAAGCATGTGGTGTGTCGTAAAATATCTGCAGGCAGAGAGCAGAAATTGCTTTTTTTTTTTTGTTTGTTTGGGAACTAAAGTAGGAATTGTTCATTGTTTTTAAGCCCTTCCTCTTCCCCACAAAGCAAAGGAAACCATGCTTACCTGGAAGGCCAAGTTGTGCACTCCTGAGTGATCACGGTTGGTGTCCTTCAGCTCCATGTGCCTAGCGTGGGCAGCAGAGTTTCGGGTGAATGTTGAAAGCTACTTGCAGCACAGGACAACAGCAGCCAGCACCTGGTTAGTCCATCCACAGGGTCGGTGGGTATCACCTGAAGTCGTTAGCTGCAGGCACTCTCAGATTGCTCTTGCTCACTCATAGCTCCACCTTCTCGCTCGCCTGGCACAGCCCCTTTTGGCCAGCGTGATAAACCGCATTCAACGTTTCTTGAGACAAGAAGGGAGGATTCCTGCGGGCCTCAAGAGGCAGACGTATCTCTGGGTGATCTCTAAGGCAAATGCATGCGTTCATGTGACCTCTGGCTTTCCTCACTTGCTTGGGGAAAAATCTTCCCCACCCAGATCCTTGAGAGGTCAATGTAGTTTTTGTCTCTTCTACAGCTATTCTCAAGTCACTGTTTCTGCAATGTTGTTCTGGCTCTGTTTTCATAGTGGTTAAGGAGTTCATCTAGCAAAAGAAAATAGGGAAAAGGAACAAATCCCAAACCTCCAACAAGTATCTGTTATGTATTCTCAGTTGGCATGTCAAATCCTGTGGCACGTCATTTGGTTATCCGTCCTCAGATTACTCACTTTTAACTGAAGAGTTTTTCTAAGTTTTCTAATACAGGTTTTCAGGCTTGCTATTTGCAGTATGACAAAATTACATTCTTAGAACTATCAGTTGAGTCTCTTACCCATGTCTTTTGTTGCCTATGGGCTTTGTATTTAAAGTTTGCTCTGTGTAAGTTCACTGAAAGTAGTAGCACTATTATAGACACTAATGTCAGACAGGATTTGAATGAATATAATGTTTGTCTCTAAGGAAAACAAAAATGAGTGTGCTGTTTCTTTGAAATACAGCAACATTTATTTATGCACTCATTAGGTGCCTAAATTTGTTACTTTCTACATGGAGACCGAAAATGTCATTAGTTTTGCCTCATCCTGTAAAACAGCAAAATATGATGTCCTGGTTTAGGAACAAAGACAAGATGGACTAGCATAACTGAGTGTATTCTTGGAAATAAAGAAGAGTTACATGAAATATAAGACGTGTCTTTTTGAGGAATCTTCCAACTATTAATTATATTATAAATCATATGGTTGCAATGTGTGCTTTCTGAATCTCATAACAATTGCTTAAAAAGGACTAATTTTTTCTTCTTTTTTTTTTCAGTAGAAAGCACATGACTTTTAATGATACATTGTTTTTTAGTGTTTAGAATCTTTCTCGATGCTCCAGGTTTTGAAATCAGCATGTTTGTTGCTATTTGTATTTGCCCTGTCAGTAGAACGATTTCTGTGATTAATTGCTTCTCTCTGCCCACTAGTTGCCAGCAAAAATAGCTGCAAATATCTCTAACAAGTTTGATACAATTGCCTGCTAATTACTGCATACCTCAGCTGTTTCTCTCTTCCTTTCTTCCTTCTCTCCTTCTGCCAGTTTTGGACATGTTATGAGAGGGAAGAGGGTAGAGGAAACAAGGCAGTGAATGTTCAAATCCAGCCCCTGCAATCCTAAAATCTGTAGTCCATCTTGCATGGTTGGAAGAAAGTTCTACCCTGGGAACTATGCCAAGACACAAGTATTTTCTGCTATTGTTCCTCTTCTTCTGGCAACAGATTAGATCACTTTTAAAACCGGTTTTCTCACTGAAAAATGTCAGAATAACACTGACTTGATGAGTCCAGTGCAAAGTTTCCTCCTCTTAATTATATTTTATGTAAGTAAACTCACAGCGTACCAAAATCAAAAAAATCCCACACATCCAAGACAAATCCTGAACCCACTATAGAAAATGAAATATGCCATTTCCCTGTGCACAAAGGACCATGTAGTTAAACAAAAGGTGGGTACTCACTGTCATTTGTTGTAAGGATCAGTCAGCAGTCTACTTAATGTTCAATTTACAGCAAACCCCTTCCCGTTTCTGGTTAGTTTCGATACTTATATGTAGACATGGACTTTTAAGAAATATTATGTGTCTAAAGGATATTACATCCTGCCATTTCAATTGTTAATAAGCCTGGACAACGGTTTTCCACTTCTGTCGTTCCTCCAGCTATAAGAAGGTATTAAAGACTCACAGTCTTAATGTTTAGGGTGTTTTTAAAACATTAGACTAACAGCACTAGGCTCAAGAAGATACATGTTGCCAAAATTCTAATGACTAATAACAGGGACAAAAATTTGCAATAACTGAAGAGCTACTTCCTAAGAATACAACTAAGAAACTTTATGTTCTATCCCAGTATTTCTGTGTAAACGCTGGACTTTCTTTCTCCTAGTTATAGGAAGGGCAATCAAAAAGCCTAAATCTTTCACTGAGTTACACATGTAAATGACTTTTTTTTTTTTGTAGTATGATTAGTGCATGGAGGAAATTAATTCTCATTTGAAGATATAAATATAATTTTCCTGGGTGTTTCTCACTTCTTTTTTTAATGGTAGAAGTTTATTAATTTACTGAAAGAATGCTGTTGTTTTGGTTAGCAGGCTTGAGAAACTAGGAAAGGAAAGCATTTTATTGTATTAAACAGCAATCTGGAAAAGGACCCCAACAGCACAGTAAGTATGCAAAACTACTTTTTTGATATGGAATAAGGAAAATTTAATTTCAATGTATTGTGTAACTTTGCGAATTCGTAGGCAGCTGGTACAATGAATCACTGTTATTTTATTACATATACGACTGAAATCTAGAAAAAGAATAAACTTGAGAAATCAACATTTCCTCAAAACACGAGAGGTATTTTCAGTCATTCCCCAGAAATTAATTAAGGAAACAGAAAGCTTAAACATCACCCCCTCAAAGTATTTTCCTTGGATTCTAATGCAGGTAACCAGAGGTCTTGCTAACAGGACAGGCTTTCAGCTGAGCTTTATGCATTGTGTTATAGAAAAATGGTCCTATCTGTAGCATAAAGTAATACGGGTTGGTATAAATGGGTACCTTACAGGAGGTGGTAGCTTTGTGCTGACACCAGACATCAGTATTTCCCATGGAATATACACAGAGTATGAGTACTGTATGTATGAGTCTGAGTAGTAAAAAAAAAAATAGAGTACTGTAGCAAATAAATAAAACTTTTGTTCAGCAAAAGAAAGCCTTCCCACACCAGTGCTAACTAAATTTGCCATGAAATCTTAGTCACAAGGAATAGCATTCAGAGCCTTTTTGTGTTTCAAATAACAACACAGCAATGATTAAACAGCTCTGAAATTGTCACGCAACCTGGCTAGGCCAGAAAGGGTTTTTTTGGGTACAGCAAAAATGTTAATCGACAGCACGGCTTGATGTATGCACAGAAGGCAAATACATAGGAATATGATTCTTAATAATTTGCTAGGAACATAGAGGAGATGAGCAGGCGTATGAAGAAACAGGTGAGGTATCTAAAAAGAGTAAGGTCATTCTATTTTTTTTATTGCTGAACTGCGGGAAGCAACTTCATAGTTAGGACCTGTACAGTTGTTCAAAATTACATTTTTTTACATAATTGATCATATTCAGTATTTATAGTTGTGCTAACTTTACTCACCTGTGGTTTCTAGAACATTTCTGTAAAAAAATTCAGAAAGTTTTAAGATAATAAAATCTTGCATAATCTCTCTTACATGCCCTGGGTAACCTCAAACAAAAGGCCACGAGTTGGGCAAAGCAGCTTCAATCCTGACCTACTGACAAAACACAGGTAGGTTTTCCACAGATGTTACTATTCTGGCAATCATTGACCATGTTTTTCTATGCAAATTGTTGCCAAATCTGCTGAGATCCCCATGATGAAAGCCAGGAAAAACCAAACCAAACCAAAACAAAAAAACAAACAACAAAAGAGTTGTGGCAAGAGTCAGAGCAAAACCGTATGTGGACACAGGTTTTTATGATTATTCCATATTACTGCTTAGATTTTGCTCCTCAAAGGGAAGGTGTGTGAAAAAAAAAAATGGTTATCATTCACAAATGGTTGGCAAGGAGAAGATTAGTTGCTTTACTTTTTGCTATATATCCTAACATTTATTTAGCCAGCCATGTTTATCATTCTACTGACTTCTCTGAGTGAAAAAGGTCCTTTTGATATTTGAAGAAACTTGGACCAAAAAGACATTCTTTGTTAACATCTATAATCTCAAAGCTGCAGGCGTTTGCACTAGAGCCTATTCAGTTTTTAGAAACATTTTTATTAGGTTACCAATTTAAAAGATAAACTCTAAAACTCCACAGTATCATGAGAATAAATGTTGAAAGGAATAAATTACTCTCTTCTGGAAAAGAAACACAATTTTACATGTGTAAAATCGTCCCTCAACACACACTTTTCTTGGAAAATCTGACTTTGGGACTCATTTTTACCCAAGGTGAACATTTCTCTTCAGAATTCCAAGCTACTGGTCCTTCATTCTTAGGGGAAAAGAAGAAAGTAAAAAGTTCTTACCAAGATATAAACAGTTTTGAAAAAATCAGAATGGTGTCAAGCTTGATGAAATGTGGACACAAACCCCTGAATCTCCACTTTTAAAAATCTTTTACATCTGTACAAAGTGACAGTAAATGCTATTAAAGAAAACTTAGGTGGTTTTGCAATCATTTTTCAAGAAACATATATTTTGCATGCCTCATAAAGTATTGCTATTGATTGAGCTGTTCCGTTGCTTCATCTGAAGTATTTTGCTAAGAAAGAGAAGAAATTATTACAGTTTTTGGAAAATCAAGTAAGCTAATGAGGGTTGTGGGTGTGGGGTGGGGAGTGGCGGGGAATAAAGGCTGGACAGTCCAGACCATCTACCATTTGAGACATGACATGTAGCCTGTCTGGAATACTTGAATTCTTTCATATCACTTGTTGGAGAATTTGTTTTCTACATAGATAAATGGTGGAGGAAAACCATCAGCATTTTCAGAATAATTTTAACTTTTTGCCAGATAGACTTTATGAAAATATACTACTCCCACAGTTATGAAGTGGCTGAGTAGCCAGCTGCTGCTTTCTCCTCTCCCAGGATCTGCTGTGAGTTCCGTCTTTGGTCCAAACTAGTCACAGCCTCTTGACTAGTAAATCTTCTACTCTGGCTCCCAGCCCTCCCTCTGAGATACTTCTTAAATCTGTGTGAATATTTGAGTAAATTAACTGCTGAGAAAAATATTCACTTCCCCAGTTTTCTGTGGCATTAGAAATGAAACTTTTTTTATGCTTCGTGAAGTTGTCCTGAAGTTGCCACGTGACGGGGGGTGAGGGGAATTAATGTAAAGGAACTTGATGTTTAACAAACGCAATGAATTGGGGAGGAAAGACTTCTTGGAGCAAAGTCAAGGGCCTTTGAGGGCTATTGTGTTTTACCTTGTGACAAATACCCGTGTAAGGCTAAACAGCAGGAATCCTACAGCTATTGATTCTCAGACATTAGCAGCGACTTCAGGAGAGTTCAAAGAGACCACCCCAAAGGGAGCAGGCTTTCAGACAAACAGAGGAAAAGGATTTTATGTGATAGCTTAATCATGCGACACAGGCTAAGTAGAAGAAAATAACACTACATAGATGTTTCTGTAGCACATTTGTGTGAATATAGAAAGAAAACAAACAGACAAACAAACAAAACCCAAATAAAAGAAGAAAGGTATACACTTAAAGGTAATAAAAAGGATTATTTTAAGGAATACCAATAGGGAAATTACTTACTCTAGGGTAGCAATCTTATCTAGGTTCAATGACTATGTTTCAGAAAGGGTTTGGCTACCTGCAGGTGGGAACCTCTGCGTGAACATAAGCTCAAAGACAGAGGAATACAATTAAGCTTACAAGGATGTCTTTCAATGTCTTAGTAATCTAACATATCTTTGTTAATAGATGGTATTTGCATATAATGCTCTTAATCTAACTGAGAAAAAAATACATCTATTGGCTATCTGTCACTTGGACTGTTTCTTCTAACCTCTATGCATAGAAATATAACTGGCATCAATCTGTAAATCTCATCCCATGCAAAGATGAGCTGAAATGTTAACATACCACATTACCTTTGGGCAGTGGGCTTTTGTTTGTTGTTCGTTTTTTTTGTTGTTGTTGTTTCTGTCTGTTTGTTTTTTAATTCTGCTTGTAAATTATACCTTTTGTATGCTGGAAATCTTTCCAACACCACTTCTGGTCATTGCTTAGACACATAAATAAAGCCTACAGATGATGTAAAGACATCGGATTTTGGTGGGACAATTGTGTCAATATGCTTCATGCAGGGTGCAGTTTAGCTTTGGGCATGTGTGCAAACTCATTAATTGATTTTTGCTTTGTAATAATTTTACTTTTCTGTTCAGTGGGACGAACTGCTACAGAGAGTCGACGAGATAGCAAATCACTGCTATTGTGAAAATTAGACCTCTGAGTTAGAAAGTGAATTAAAGGTAAGTAATGTATGCATATTGCACTTTCTGTGAAGGCAGGTGTGGCAAAACCCAAGGAAATTGATTTATAATTGTAATATAAGGAGGAAATTCAAGTTCTTCCTGTAGTTATGGTTGTGGTGTGGCTGGCCTGTGCAAGGGCTGTGTATACAAAGGCTGCGTCCATGTGCATACCTGGAGTGCTTAGTCACAGGAACTCCCCAGCTTGTCTCTGTACACGTGGAAGAGTGGACTCATTTGTGACAAGTGACTTGACTGAATTCCTAGCTTGCTTTGTCACAAAGCAACTGCCTAACTGGTACTGGATTTCTCCATGTGCTGGATCCCCAGTGGCTCCAGGACTTCCCCTGGAAGATCCTGCAGGGCTGAGATCGGTGGATAGACACTAGGAGCCTGTGTCAATTAACACTCTGGGTGGAGAAGCTGTCTAATCCCGGGGACTCCCCCATGCAGTGCCGACTGCAGAGAAAGGAGTTGACCAAAATGTGCATAGATAAGAGAATTTGAATAGTCAGTAGAAACTGTTCAGGTATATGTAGGAATCGTAAGGTAGGATAGTCTTTTGCACACAGCTAAGATAGGTAGAAGTTGTTTTGCAAGTACTTAAAAATAGCCCACAGCAACAGATCACACACTTGCTGGAATAGTTGTACTGCTAATAGGACTGAGCAGGATACCTATAATCCTAGGAGGATCACTAGGGCTGTAACAATTCATCTCAAATACAGTTTGGGGAGTCTCATCCGATTCAGCAAAGATGCCATTGCAACAGGGGAGTCCTGCATGATATGCATAGTGACTGACAGCCCTATTTGAGAGACTCAGTTCCCCACATAAGCATTACCCTATGAAAAAGATAAATTATTTTTGTAACTAGCACTCCATCTGTGAATGTCTGTACAGCTCAGGGAGTCTTTCTCCTGAAATGAAATAATCTGCAAATAAACAATGTCAATTATTTCTACTTGTTTAAAAGTGAGCTCAGAATATGATGTTTTAAATATTTATAGAATCACAGAATCATAGAATGGTTAGGGTTGGAAGGGACCTTAAAGGTAATCTAGTTCCAACCCCCCTGACATGGGCAGAGACACTTCCAGCTAGAACAGGCTGCTCAAAGCCCCATCCAGCCTGGCATTGAACACTTCGAGGGATGGGGCATCCACAACCTCTCTGCAGAGCCTGTTCCAGTGCCTCACCACCCTCACAGTAAAAAACTTCTTCCTAATATCTAATCTAAATCTACCCTCTTTCAGTTTAAAGCCATTAACTCTCATAGGTACTGGAAGGCTGCTGTAAGGTCTCCCTGGAGCCTCCTCTTCTCCAGGCGCAACGACCCCAACTCTCTCAGCTTGTCTTCATAGGAGAGGTGCTCCAGCCCTCTCATCATCTTTGTGGTCCTCCTCTGGACTTGCTCCAACAGGTCCATGTCCTTTTTATGTTGAGGGCTCCAGATCTGGATGGGATACTCTGGGTGGGGTCTCACCAGAGCAGAGTAGAGGGGCAGAATCACCTCCCTCAACCTGCTGGCCACACTTCTTTTGATGCAGCCGAGGATGCAGCTGTGAGCACACATTGCTGACTCATGTTGAGCTTCTCATCAACCAGCACCCTCAGGTCCTTCTCCTCAGGGCTGCTCTCAATCCATTCTCCACCCAGCCTGTATTTGTGCTTGAGGTTGTCCCAGCCCACGTGCAGGACCTTGCAGTTCACCTTGTCGAAATTCACAAGGTTCACATGGGCCCACCTCTCCACCTGTCCAGGTCCTTCTGGATGGCATCGCTTCCTTCCAGCCTGTCAACTCCTCCACACATCTTGGTGTCATTGGCAAACTTGCTGAGGGTGCACTCCATCCCAACATCCATGTCACCAACAAAGATGCTAAACAGCACCGGTCCCAGTACTGACCCCTGAGGTATACCACTCGTCACTGGTTGCCACTTGGACATTGTGCTGATTACCACAACCCTTTCAGCGCAGCCATCCAGCCAATTCCTTATCCACTGAGTGGTCCACTGGTCAAATCCATGTCTCTCCAATTTAGAGACAAGGATGTTTGTGCAGGACAGTGTCAAACACCTTGTGTAAATCCAGGTAGATGTCAGTGGTTCTTCCCTTATCCATCAATGTTGTAACATCATCGTAGAAGGTGAAGAAAATTGTCATACATGATTTGCCTTTAATGAAGCCATGCTGGCTGTCACCAATCACCTCCTTATCTCCCATGTGCCTTTGCAGAGTTTCCAGGAGGATCTGCTCCATGATCTTGCTGGGCACAGAGGTAAGACTGACTGGCCCCGGGTCTTCCTTTTTTCCCTTTTTAAATATGGGCATTATGCTTCCCCTTTTCCTGTCAGCGGGAACCTCACCAGACTGCAACAACTTCTCAAATATGATGGATAGGGGTTTAGCAACTTCATCCGCCAGTTCCCTCAGGGCCTGTGGATGAATCTCATTAGATCCCATAGACTTGTGCGCCTTCAGTTTCCTTAGCTGTTCTCACATCGGTCTTCTCTTACAGTGGGCAGTTCTTTATTCTCCCAGTTCTTGCCTTTGCATTCTGCAACTTAGGTGGTGTGGCTAGAGCACTTGCTGGTGAAGACTGAGGCAAAAAATTTGTTGAGTACCTCAGCCTTGTTCATGTCCCAGGTGACCAGGTCTCCTGTTTCCTTCCAGAGAGGGTCCACATTTTCCCTAGTCTTCCTTTTGTCACTGGCATACCTATAGAAGCTTTTCTTACTGCCCTTGTTGTCCCTGGCCAGATTTAATTCTATCTGGGCTTTAGCTTTCCTTACTTGATCCCCAGCTGCTCAGTTTCTCTGTATTCCACCCAGGCTACCTGTCCTTGCTTCCACCCTCTGTAGGCTTCCTTTTTGTGTTTGAGTTTGTGCAAGAGCTCATCCATGTTCATCCATGCAGGCCTCCTGGCATTTTTGCCTGACTTCCTCTTTGCTGGGATGCATCGATCCTGAGCTTGGAGGAGGTGATCCTTAAATATTAACCAGCTTTCCTGGGCCCCTCTTCCCTCCAGGGCTTTATTCCACAGCACTCTACCAAGCAGATCCCTCAAGAGGCCAAAATCTGCTTCCCTGAAGTCCAGGGTAGTAAGCTTGTTATGCTCTCTCCTCGCTGCCCTAAGGATCTTGAACTCCACTATCTCATGGTCACTGCAGCCAAGGCTGCCCTTGAGCTTCTCATTCCCCACCAGCCCCTTCTTGTTGGTGAGAACAAGTTCCATCGTAGTACCTTTCCTCATTGGCTCCTCTATCACTTGGAGGAGGAAGTTATCATCAACACATTCCAGGAACCTTCTGGATTGTCTATGTCCTGCTATGTTGTCCCTCCAACACATATTAGTGCAGTTGAAGTCCCGCATGAGGACAAGTGCTTGTGAACGTGAGGTTGCTCCTATCTGTCCAGAGAGGGCCTCATCTGCTGAGTCTTCCTGGTCAGGTTGTCTGTAGTAGAACCCTACTGTAACATCACCTGTTCCTGCCCTCCCTTTAGTCCTGACCCATAAGCTCTTGGTTGGTTTCTCATCCATCCCCAGTCAGAGCTCCATGCACTCCAGCTGGTCCTTGTCGTGGTTTAGGCCAAATCGGCCACTGGGGATGTGAGGGACCCCAGATGGGACC
>VZSZ01008973.1:58551-80596 GCA_013398815.1 Ibidorhyncha struthersii | reverse complement strand
TCAAAATGCATATACGTTCAGTTAGATTTAGCTGAAACTTGGCCTGTAGGCTCAAAAGTGAAGGAGGGGAAAGGTATTTGGTGCCAGCGAGCCAGAGTGCCAGGTGGACAGCAGGGTCTCACCTCCCATGGTAAGCACTGCAGGAAGAAGTTATAAGGTCCCCGAGGGAGCTGGTCCCTGTCTTGGGGTGGGCTGTGCTCTGGGGGTCACCAACGGGCTGGGGGGGTCCTCCCAGGCATTGTAGGGCCACGATGCACTGTGGTCAGGGCATCGACTGACAGACACCCATGTTAATGACAGCCCGTGTGGGTGCTGGCAACAATCCCGCCTGTTTAAGCGCGCTTTCTCCCGAAGCCCTTGCCAGCCCACCTAAGTGCTGAATCAAGACAGAGGGTTTAAATTTAATTTTGGGGCATGCCAGGAAATGGAATAGGCCTTACAGCCATAGAAGCCAGGCCACAGGGAGAATGATTTCCCATCCTGCCTACACTTTTTAAAATCTAATATAGCTCTGCTCTCTCCAGGAGGATGGTTGCATTTACCTGTGCATTCAAGATTTGTTGATTGTTTGACACTGTACCAGAGAGACTTGTATATGACCATCCACAACTGATGTATGTTGTATATTAACACCCACATCTCTGTGTGCAGCTGTAGATGGAAGAGTCTGCACTGCAAACGGGCCTGTTGGGCACTTGATGGCAGTATTTGCATTAGGTTCTTGCACCATTAACTCCATTAGCTCTGTGGTTTCCAGTGCAGCCTCTGGAGAGCTATGAGGATTTTTTGGCTGCCTGGGGAGGGGCGGTGGGGATGGAAGGGAAAGAGAGAATGACCAAGAAAGAGGAGTGGAAGGACAGTAAATATGATTTACTCTTGTCAGTCCTACTGCCACAGTTGTCAGACACAATTTTGATTTAAATATTTAATTTTCCTGGTTATTGTTGACTTTCTGCCTCAGGAGCTCTCACTGACCCTATCTGCTCAATCTCAGGACAAAAGTTAAGTGAACAGTTATTTGAAATCTATCACAGTGCAGCTGGTAACATTGGTCTGGGCTATACTGGTTAAGAGTGAAGGTAGGATTGTTATGACAGCATTAGCCTCCAATGATTACTGCCTTCAAGAGGCTACAATACTTCAGCAGCTGCTGAAGCAGTTGGCAACTTGCTGGTGCTGCAAAATATCTCTAAACATGTGAGTACGTGACAGATGTCCCCAAGTCCCATGAGGGGCAGCCTCCTGCACAGCTTGCTGCTGACCTGAGGCTGGCTAGCCTGTAGAGATGACTGAAGCAATGCCCTGCTAATGCTGCACACAAATGGCAGAGGTATAAAGGTGGCAAGAAGCCATTTTTGGGGGGTTGGCAAGTGTACCCTAGCTCAATACAAGGACCACGGCCAAGAAAAATACATAAAGCACTTTGGCGTATGTATACCAATATCTAAATTCAACCCCTTCTGCATTGTGAAACTTGGAGGCTGTGGCATATTTTCGATCCTACTCTATTATCAAATAAGATTCATGGAAATGCCTAGTTTGTGGTGTCTTTTTTTTTTTATTTTATTTTAAATGTGAGCAGCAGATGCAAGTGTTTGTGGTGCAAACACTAAAAGCTACATTCTGATGTTCTGGTAAAAATATGAAATGCCAGGCATTTTTTCTGGGTAGATATTTCACTTCCGTAATGCAATCAGCTTTTTGCAGTGGATTAGAATAAGAAAAATGTTGGAGAGTTCCTTCCTCCCCAGCCAAATTTTGCTTCTCCTTTTCCTGTTTGTTTCAGAAAAGTGTATCATGAAATAGTTTTCACATCTTTGGGTGTGCAATAAAATCATGTTATAGTATGGCTTTCCTCATGATGCTTACAATTCTGGACTTTTGTTCTAAAAAATAATGTCAGGAAGTGAAAGATAATCACACAAGAAAACAGCTCAGTCCCCCTCAAATGCTAAGAGAGGTCCTTAGCTGCTGTAAAGTAGTACAGATTTAATATTGCTTATTTTTACCAACTGTGGATCTGATCCACTGAGTAATTAATTTAGGGACGAAGTTGGGGAGTTTACATGTCCAGTTGAGTCACTTTTTCACCTGTTTTCATTTAAAAAGCTACAAACAGAAATTTTCCCCTCTCACTACACAGAAGGTTCACTCTCCTTGTTGCAGCTGATGCCCTTATCCAGCTGAATTATTCCTCTATCCCTTTGAAATGCTCTGTAATAAATTAATAATTTATGCTAAGTGAAACAATACTACTGGGAGTCGGGAGTTGGACTAATCAAAATTCAGAAGTTGCAAGGCCCATTGAAAACACTTGCTGAAATCACTATGGCTCCAGGAGATATTAAGATACGTGCTTGTGTGTGTGTGTTTGGGGAGAGAGAGGAAAGCTTTGGCCCCTTTTCCTTTCCCAAAGGAATGACTAGCAATGGCAGGATTTAGGAAGACAGCAATGCACAGAGAGAGCGATCTTGCTCAGTGCCAGAACCTTCTGGAAGCTGAAGGACCAGCTGTTCCCTGAGTACCCAGCCCCCTGAGCTAGAAGACAGGGACAGGGAGCAGAATGAACCCATCATAATGCAAGGAGAAATAGTAAAGGACCTGCTACAGCACTTAGACATACATGAGTCTATGGGGCTGGATGGGATCCAGCCAAGGGTACTGAGGGAGCTGGCGGAAGTGCTCGCCAAGCCCCTTTCCATCATTTATGACCAGTTCTGGCTAACCAGGGAGGTCACAGTTGACTGGAGGTTAGCAAATGTGATGCCCATCCACAAGAATGTCCAGAAGGAGGACCTGAGGAACTATAGGCCCGTCAGTCTGATTTTGGTGACGGGAAGGTTGTGGAACAGATCATCTTGAGTGCCAGTACACAGAATATCCAGGATAAATGTGCCATCAGGCCCAGTCAGCATGGGTCCATGAAAAGACAGGTCCTGCTTCATTAACCTGATCTCCTTCTATGACAAGATGAACGGTTTAGTGGATGAGGGAAAGACTCCCTCATCCTGTTGTTCACCTGGACTTTAGTGAAGCCTTTGACACCGTTTCTCACAGCCCCCTCCTGGAGAAACTGACTGCTCATGGCTTGGATGTGCATATGCTTCACTGGGTAAAAAACTGGGGGATGGCCAGGCCCAAAGAGTGGTGGTGAATGGAGTTAAATACAGTTGGTGGCTGCTCACAAGTGGTGTTCCACAGGGCTCAGTACTGGGGCTGCTTCTGTTTAATATCTTTATCAAGGACCTGGACAAGGGGATTGAGTGCACTCTCAGTAAGTTTGCAGATGACATCAAGTTGGGTGGGAGTGTTGATCTCCTTGAGGGTAGGATCTCTCTACAGAGGGATCTAGACAGGCTGGATCGATGGGCCGAGGCCAATGGTATGAGGTTCAACAAGGCCAAGTGCCAGGTCCTGCGCCTGTGTTGAAAGCAACCCCATGCAGCACTACAGGCTCGGGGAACAGTGGCTGGAAAGATGCGTGGTGGAAAAGGACCTGGGGGTGTTGGTCGACAGCCGGCTGAATATGAGCCAGCAGTGTGCCCAGGTGGCCAAGAAGGCCAATAGCATCCTGGCTTGTATCAGGAATAGTGTGGCCAACAGAATTAAGGACATGATTGTCCACCTGCATGTGGCACTGGTGAGGCCGCACCCCAAATACTGTGTTACGGTTTGATCCCCTCACTACAAGAAAGACATTGAGATTCTAGAATGTGTCCAGAGAAGGGCAATGAAGCTGGTGAAGGGCTAGAGCACAAGTCTTATGAGGAGCAGCTGAGTGAACTGGGGTTGTTTAGACTGGAGCAAAGGTAGCTGAGAGGAGACCTTATCACTCTCTACAGCTACCTAAAAGGAGGTTGTAGTGAAGTGGGTGTCAGTCTCTTCTCCCCAGTAACAAGTGATAGGACAAGAGGAAATGGCCTCAGCTTGTGCCAGGAGAGGTTTAGGATGGGTATTAGGAAAAATATAGCCACCAAAAATATTATCAAACATTAGAAGAGGCTGCCAAGGGCAGTGGTTGAATCACCATCCCTGGAGGTACCTAAAAGATGGGTAAATGTGGTGCTTAGGGACATGGTTTAGTGGTGGTTTTGGCAGTGTTAGGTTAATGGTTGGACTCGATGATCTTCAGGGTCCTTTCCAATCTCAATCATTCTATGATTCTATGAAATTCCCTTCCACAGAAATTTCTAAAAATGTTCTCTGTTCTTGGAAAAGGTAACTAGATTTTCCAGCATTTCCAGTGGGATGATAAATTTGAGGACCTTCATTTAGTACTGATTAAAGTAATTTATTTAGGGTACAGTTGTGGAGTTTTTTATTATTTCCTTTGGGAATCCACATTTTGAGCTTCTTGACTTGGCTATGTCTCTCCCAGTGAGAAGGTTAGCTGTCCTAAAACCTATAGTTGAGGTTTTCTCCAGCCCCAGATACCTAGAAGGATAATGGTACCACTCCAAAACTGCAGCTCAGGGTGGCTCCAAATACTTTAGGCAATCCCCTGAGCCCGCTGGAAGAGTGCAGAGAGAACACAGCCCTGCCTGGTTTGTTGGACTATGATAATGCAGTATTTCAGTTTTCACAGGCTACATTTTAGAATAACGATTTCAAATAGAAACTCCTATCCAACTGTTTTCAATAGGCAGGTCAAATTTTGGAGACACTGGAAGGACAACACAGTAACAGTGGCCCCCATTGTCTCCCTAGGCACCACCTCTGAAGAGTGGATTATTGCTTCATACTGGAGCCATAATGACAATGGCCACTGTGAGACAAACCTAAATGGTTTATTAAGGCCCTGTTCCACATTTATTCTCTGTTACCTCATTCACTGCTGTCTTCCCAAGTGAGTTTACAGACCCTGTTGCCCTGGGCTGCTTTTAAAGCTGGGTTGTTGCAGCTTCTGAGCTGTCCTGTGCATTCCGAGATACAGCTGCATTATAAGGGTGGGCTGTAAAAAACAAAAGATAGCAGCATAATGCATATGCTGAGGGTGGCTGGAAATTTTATGAATCCTTTTGTGAAATGCAGCACTTTTTCTTGATTTTGTCAACTTTTTGACTTTCTTTTAAAATATCAACTCCCTCCTACAACTCCACTCCCCACCCCTCTCCTTCCTGGCCCCAAGACTACAAATCACAGAAAACACAAAGCTGCTCCCTGAGAAAAAAAAAAACAAAAAACCCACTAGTAGCTAAAGAATTGGTCAGATACCAGAAGATGGTGCTCCAGAGTATGTAATATTATCTTCTGCTTTTCTGGACCAGAAAAATCTGTTGCTTTTTTATAGCAGAAAGGGATTCTTGAAGTGAGTGTCCCATTATCTCCTTGAGTGCAGAGATGATCATGACTTGATTTGCAAAGATGCTCATGATACGTAGCTCCCAGGAATTTAATCTAAAGGTGCAAATCTCAGTCATAAAACATGGCTGCAACTTTTCAAGTATCTTCTGGGATGGGGTAGGGTTTTCTTGTGTATTTGGATGACTTGATTTACTCAAGCCCAGATTCTCTTTATGTCTCTAGGAAATACAGAAATAATAATAGAAATAAATTAAAAAGAAAAAACATTCAAAAATAAAAACCCCGAAGACCTAAGAGAGCGGAGGCTAGAATATTTGCAGTGCAAACACCAGTCCTGAACTAGTTCTTTGTTTGTCTGCTTTTCACAAACAGAAAGTCAACTACAGACTTATAATTTAAAATTGTGATTCTTTTTTTCACTTTAGAATTTGCACAGAGTGAGAGGACCATAAACCAGCAGCCAGGAAGCAGAAAGTTTTGTCTCACCTGTCAATCAAAAACTGTTTTGGATCACCACAGAAGAGTTGCATTCTTGCAACAATCCCCCACTATTCCTCAGCACATCTATACAACTTGCAAGACAGGGCTTTTCTCCATACACACTTTCCTTGTCTAAAGGCATCCTTAGTAGTCTGGTTAACAGAGTTTTATAGGTTCCTTTTAATTTTATGTATTTAAGGGAGCTGCAGTGTGGTTAAGAATCTGGTCCAAATGTTGAGATAAAATTCTGATCTGAAACTGGACCAGGGTTTTAAATCCTGCTTAGTTCAAGGGACGTTCACCCTACACCTTTTTTTTTAACTTTACAGTGACCAATTCAGAATTCTAATCTGGCTTTAGTTTCCATTCTACATCAAGAATGATTGGCTCAGTCACTTTGGTTTTGGCTCATCCTTCAGTTGGATATTTTAATCTAATGATAACAGTTAAGGAAAAGGATAATAGTTAAGACAAGCAATACTTCAGGGAAATCTAAGCCTTTCCTGCAGTCATCTGCCCCAAGCAGCATTATTATTTTTGATAATAAGAGTTTTGAAATTTTTGATCTTCCAGATGTGATTTCGAAAACAGTTTCTTGAATCAGTGCTCAATCCACTGGCTTACTTACACATATGATCAATAATGAAGGCATCAACAATGGAAGTATTTGCTCTTGGCTTGGACTTTGAGGGGGTCTTTGAGGATAGCATGTCAGAATATTTCAGAAGAATGTAAAAGTCAAAGCAATGTGCAAAGATTTCCACACAGAGTAAATCAATAGCTGCATTGGGTTATGAATGTTGTGTCAGGTTGTGGTCCTTCTGCCTGTTATGAGATGCTTCTTACTCTGGTTGTGGTCCCAGTGATCTCAATGTTTTTAATTACTGTGGATTTACTTATGAAGTAAGATAGCGTTTCATACGAACAAGGCTGTTGCAGACTTTCCTACAATTAGGACCCTAATCTGCCCTATTGACTCCACAGATTCATCAATAAACAGGGACTGCATGTCCCCAGTTTAGTCTGTGAAGCTGCCCTTGTTCCTAGAGAAGGGGATCTCTGAACCCTTCAAAATCACTGGAAGCATCAATTCGTTTGCAATAAACTGTAAACAAACAAACAAACAAACAAACAGAACAATGCACCAGAATAAGCTTCTGTCAAGTGGTGGTTCAGTAACATGGTAAATTTGATTTGAGATACTTTTTTATATGGATCAAAAAATCTGCATTAGTATAATACAAATCACAAAAACAATACAAATTTACTTTCCTCACCCACAGTGGTTTTAATGTATTTTTTCTGTGGTTTTCCAGGCCAATTTTATTTTAAATCAAACATAATTTGTCATACTTCTCTAACTTTCTATTGGACCAGAGATTGCTTATTATGGCTAATTTCATAAAAATGAGATTATGTGTTCACACCTGATTCAGATCAAATTCATAATGTCTGGTAATTCAGTAGTGAAAAGCTCCAGTATTACTGCTTCTGAAACTGCATGTTATTTTATGGGCAGATGTTCTCTTTTGAGTGCACCAGCATCCACTGAGGACATTGTTGCCCACTCCATCTGCCTGACTTTCTTGGCTGGTTTGAAATTTCCACCTCCCATGGCTGTGGCTGATTGAAGTGATCCTGGAATACCTCCTAACCCAGATCAGGCAAAATAAACCAAGTCAATTCAAACCATTATATGAACTGTTTAAATTAATGCAGCTGTTTTGCCGGCAGTGGATTAGGCATCATTCACACACACTGTTCTGCAAGGGTGGCAACCTCCATCAGGCAAGCAGTCGCTAACAGCTGGGGAGTGGAGAAGGGGAAATCTTTAAGTAGCACATCTGTGAAGAGCAAAGGTCTCTCTGCAGCTTTTGTCTTTAATTGAAAGACTTAGCACCTCATTGGAGGCAAGTTGTAAGTGAGCTAAAAACCGAATCAGTATGAAATAAGGTAGTAAAGTAATTACTGTAGTGTTCACATCAGATTGTTCTTGAGGGATAGGCTTTTTAGTGCTCTTCAGGCATATTCTAAGGGAATATGTTGAACATGAACACCTGGAAGTCAAAGGTGTGGTGCAGGACCGGAATATAAAACACAGAGCTGAAGGCCCTTTTTTCTTTTTACAGTGTATATTTCAGGACAGTGTGTATTTCAGAGAAGTGTTCTAGAAAGTCTACATCCTGAACACGTAAATAGGAAACACCTGAAAGCAGGGATGTAGTGAAACCTTATCCCTTCATGAAGGGCCTGAGAAATTGATAGGGGCTATCTAAATAAGTCAGAGTTTCCTCACTGCTCTTAAAGGACTCTTCAGTGTAGACAATTTGGGTTGTACAGGTCTCAGTATGCGCTCCTCAACTTTGTGCTCATCTCCAGTGAGTTCTTGTCTCCGATGCGCATGTTATGATTGGGTAGATGAGTATAAAATTTCTGGGGCCAGAAAGAGGTAGCTTACTGTTTAAGTTGGTAGGAGAAAGGCATTCTTAGGTTTCTTCTGTATGTTTTCTGATGACTTGTAACCTGGTGGTTAGAGGGTTTTCGTGGCTTGAACCTTGTCAGAGGAGGGGTAGGAACTCATTTTGTATCATCTATGTGACTGCTTTATTTGCTGGCTTGTTACATAAAATGAGGGGGCCTCTTTTGGCTGCACTTTGAGAGAAAGCAGCGAACAAACTTTGGTCAGAGTCCGTGTGTAACAAATGTAGTCACAGCATCCAGTTGGACGGGGCTTATCAAAGAATTTAAAATTCCTAAACATTTTTTGGTATGTTTTTATGGCAGTTAGACACCTAGATATCCAGTTTAAGGTAGTTCTGGTCAAGTTAGAAAGAGAACTGCTCATGTCTTGCAAAGTCTCAGGTCAAACAGGATAGTTAATATACCTTTCCTTGTCTCATTTTTCCATCAGAATGGAAATTCAGATGTGAATACATTCACTCCAGATCCTGGGTGTAACTTCTGCTTAAGCCTATCTGTAAGACAGATAACCCTGCAAGGAGTTTGATGTAACTTTATGCTAGTTTCATGCAGTTTGAGCTGAGCAAGATGAGCAAAGTAGTGCAGGTATTTTGTCTCAAAGATATATTTGCAGCTAGAATGTATTTTTTCATCTTTTTTTTTTCCCATGGACACTCTGGTTTGATTTTTTAATCCTTTGATTCTTTGCTTCGCATTTATTTGCTTTTTTATTCAGTTGGATGTTTTCTACGCCTACACCTGCTCTGCTCTCTTAAGAAAAACTAAAACACTGCATTAAATGTCTGAATTTATGGCTGCCCATGGATTTCAAAGTTAGAAGCAAATCCTAAAAATATATAATTGTAAAAACATAATTAGTAGAAATGTGCAGATGATACTTCTAAGCCATCACAGAATAAATATGAATAATGTTGTAGCGTATGTATAAATAGTAGGGATGGAACTGTATTTCAATTATTAATAGATTATTGCCATCACTAAACAAGGGTATCAATCTCACGTTCTTACTATAAATTACATCCATTAGGTCTTTCTTTCCTCAAGTACATAAATCCATACAATCTGAGTATATACCAGTTTTTAAATCCATAAATATATTATGTAGTAGTTCTCTTTGAGGAGCTAATGCTTTGTTCAATATTCTGTTAAAATGTCTCAAATGAAGCAAATGGGCTTCTAGAGTCTTATTTATGGAGGCTCAGGAGAGCAAAACATAAAACATCAAAGTAAAAACACTTGCAAGCTCAGAGAGCACAGCACTATATTCTTCTAACCGAACTGAGAAACAAACTGAGTTTATGGATTCACACGGCGCACCGGTCTCTGAGAGAATCCTAACTATCTCAGAAGCTTTTCCCAAAAAAACAGAAAAATATAGAAATGCGACCTTCAGAAAAATAAATCCCAAACCACCTCAAATTACATTTTACTTTTCCTGTGGTGTTATTTTACTGTATACTGATAACTGGTATAGAAGGGCCAAATCAAGATGACATAGACTTCACCTTGTTACCAGACCATAAGTTGACAGCTGAGTTGGCACAGAGCTGCGTTACGACTCTAAATGCTTGGTGTGCAACTGCATTGCATGATAGTAGTAGAGATTATACCACTTCTGGAGTAAAAGTGACTGAAAGATATGTGTTACCCACGACACAGTAAGGGGAGCTAGGAAGTGAGTTGTGCAGAGCATGAGATATGAGTACTCATGGAAAACACAGTCCCTTTCTTTATGTAGGTCTATGCAATACAGGCTCTCTTTGATTGCTTTCACGTGTAATAGGTAAGAAATACATACTAATGTTGTACTTCCTTACTAGTGTATGTGAATATTAAATCAAGTGTTTTCCTTTCTGAGGCAGTAACATCAGAATTTCCAGCAAGGAAATGGTCTATTGTAAAACTCCAACTGAAAGACCTGCAGCAGTTGCTTGTGAACTTTCTGACAACTTACATGTTTCCCTGGCTGCTTGTTAGCACCTCTCTGTTGCACTTGGCTGTGTGGCAAACCAAAAAATAACTCTGTCAAATAAGTGTTTATTTTTCTACCAGGTTTGTTCCCTAATCTGGTTTGCTGCATAGTTGCTGGTGCTGGAAAAGTACATGGGGTAGTGTTGGGACAAAAACAAGAAGGCGGATGTCTGAAGTGGGGAAAAGGGAGGAAAGCAACAAGCTAAGCTGGTTTACCCACTTCAGCTGAATATCTAATCCTGATTTAAGAGCTGGGAGAGTGTATAAGAACACAACTGGGCCACAATGCCAGTCAGTGCTACTAGAGAGCTAATGTCCTATTTGCCCCTCTGATAACTTTGTGATAGCCCTAAACGGGATATTTCCAGGTCCTTTTTACCATGTTAACCACACACAAAATACAATGCTGCTATAAGGAACAAAGTTCATAATATCATAGAATCATCGAATGGTTTGGGTTGGAAGATCACCTAGTTACATCTTTCACTAGATCAGGTTACTCAAAGCCCTATCCAACTTGTCCCTGAGCACTTCTAATGGTGGGACACCCACAACTTCTCTAGATAACCTGTTCCAGTGTCTCATTACCTCATCATAAAAAATTTCTTCCTTATATCCAATCTAAACCTACCCTCTTCATTTTAAAACCATTACCCCTTTCCCTGTCATTACAGGCCTTGGTAAAAAGTCTCTCTCCATCTTTCTTATAAGCCCCTTTATTGAAAGGCCACAATAAGGTCTCCCTGGAGCCTTCTCTTCTCCAGGCTGAACAACCCAAACTCTCTCCACCTTTCTTCATAGGAAAGAAGGGTGCCATTCCAGCTCTGTGACCATTTTCTTGGCTCTCTTTGGACCTGTGATAACAGGTCCGTGTCTTTCATGTACTGGGGACCCCAGGCCTGGATACATTACTCCAGGTGGGGGCTCACAAGAGCAGAGTATAGGGTGAGAATGTCCTCTGTCAGCCTGCTGGACACACTTTGATGCAGCCCAGGATACGATTGGCTTTCTGGGTTGCAAGCTCACTTTGCCAGCTAATGTCCAATTTTTCATTCACTAGTATGCCCAAGTCCTGCAGTCCGCAGGGCTGCTCTCAATCCATTCATCTCCCAGTCTGTATTGATACCCCTACTCAGTTGTAGGACCTTGCACTTGACCTTGTTGAACTTCATGAGGGTCACATGACTTTTCAAGCCTGCAAGGTCCCTCTGTATGGCATCCCTTCCCTCTAGTGAATCAACTGCACCACTCAGCTTGGTGTCTTCTGGAAACTGGCTGTAGGTGCACTCAATCCCCCTGTCTATGTCATTGATGAAGATACTAAACAATACTGGTCCTAGTACTGACCCTTAAGGGACACCACTGGTTACTGGTTTCCACAGAGACACTGAGCTGTTGACTGTAACTCTTTGGACATGGCCACCCAGCCAGTTCCTTGTCCATCTAACAGTACATCCACAAAATCCATATCTCTCCAATTTAGTGACAAGAATGTTGTGGGAGACAGTATCTAAACCCTTACAGAAGTCTAAGTAGATGACACCTTCTTCACTTGTCCGCTGATGCAGTTACGTCATTGTATATTAGCCAGATGTGATTTTCCCTTGGAAAAACCATGTTAGCTGTCTCTAATCACCTTCCTGTCTTCTATATGTTTCAAAATGTCTTCCAGGAGCGTCTGTTTCATGGTCTTACCAGGCACAGAGGTAAGGCTGACCAGTCGGTAGTTCCCAGAGTCCTCCTTTTTACCCTTTTTAAAAATGGGCATAACGTTTCCCTTTTCTCCAGTCACTGGTGACTTCACCTGACTGCCACAGGTTTTCAAATATGATGGAAAGTGACTTGGCAACTACATCAGCCAACTCCCTCTGGACTCTGGGATGCATCTTATTGGGTCCTATGGACTTATGTATGTTCAGGTTCCTCGGGTAGTCTGAAACCTGATCTTCTCCTGCAATGTGAGGGAATTCATTCCCCCAGTCCAGGGGGGAGGTTCAGGGGCGTGAGAGGTGTGGTAAAAGAGATTACCATTGAAAACTGGGGAAAAAATACTTTTGAGTACGAATCATGCTGAAGTTTACAGAGAGTGGTTTTTCCTCTGCATTAACCTGCTGGGAGAACTGAAGTTGCAAAGTCCCTTCCACCCCTGTCCTGGCTCCCCCAAGGGCTGGGCAGAGCATTTGTGGGGGGTCCCCAAACCCCCAGCTGCTGAGGGAGGGGAGAACTGCCCCTGCACGGCCTTCTCCATGTCAGTTGTCACTGGGTCTCCTGTCTTATTTGTCAGGGAGGGTACACTTCTTCAATCATCCTTTTCTGCCCAGTGTACCTGTAGAGGCCTTTCTTAATATTCTTCACATCCCCTGACAAATTCAGCTCCAACTGTGCTTTTCTGATCCCATCCCTACACAAACAGGCAGTGTCCCTCTATTCTTCCCAAGATCCACGTCCCTGCTTCCACTGTCTGTGCATTTCATTCTCACACTTTACTTTGACCAGGAGGTCCTTACTGACCCATGGCCATCTCCTGTCCTCCTTGCCCAATTTCTTACATGTGGGATGGAGAGATCTTGTGCTCTAAGAAAAAATATCCTTTATGAGCTGCCAGCTCTGTTCAGCTCCTTTGTCCCTGAGGGCAGGTTCCCAGGGGGTCTAATTCCTTAAACAACTGTTTATATCAAGTTTATATCGAGCAAATGATATAATTCAGCTGCAAGTTTGGATCACATAAATGACATATGGCTTTGCAGAAAAAGCCATGGGCAGTCTTGGTTACATAGTCTGTTTTCATTTCCTTGAGCTACGAGATTTCTTGCTATCATTTTATATTCTGTGAACACAGTATAAATTTCAGATACCACTGAGCTTCAGCAATGGTGACTGTAGATGTATCTGACTGGAAAATTGCCCAGTGGGCTGTTGCAGGCACATAATTGACCATTTAACCTCTGGATCATATCTCAGCTCTGATAAAAGTTTGATGATGCTGGATCCCTTCAGGAACTTAGGTGGCTTTTGTCTGTCTTATATAAATCTATGAAATGTATTAATGCCATGTAGGACTACTTCTGTTCTGATTGTTTTTAAGGTATCACATTGCTTATTGCTCCTGATATACACCTTCACCTCTAAACTGTGCTCACAAATGTGGTACCTACATGAGATTAAAGAATTTCTCCAAAATAGTCTTAATAAAAGCTTACAGTTCTGATTCCTACATTTAGTCAAAGTGATAGAATACCATGGAAGTTGATGGGAATATTAGTATTTATTGTAGTCTTGCAGTCTTATTAGTAAGTCTTGCAGAAGAAATATAATTCTGAGTTTGTTCACATTAGTAGTTATTAGTAGGACTTAGTTAACTAAGTACTAAAACCAACAGAGAAACAAATAAAACCCTGATAGGTCCACTTTGCTTATTTTGGACCTCTGAAGAGATTAGAAGGAAATTAACCCACAGCAGTATATTACTTGCATAGCAGAGAGGACCAAATGCTCACCATGTGGAACATGAACTGTGAAGAATTGCTTGTTTCACAAGAAACCAGCACCAGCCTGTGCTGGCTAAAGTGGGAGAGATGTTATAATGGGAAATGGGGGATAGTGAAGGTCTCTGATGCTGAAGTCTGCTAATACAGCTTTGGATGGCAATAACATTAATCTTAGGAGGAGGCAAAATTTTTAAAAGAAGCAAAATACTAGCAGATTTTCATATTTTATGTGGATTTTTTCCCCCATTTTCCTCAACTGTAGGGGTTCAAAAGTGAAAGAGGTATGAACAACCATTTAATCTTTAAATGGGATACAATTTCAGGCATTTGTAATTTTGGTTGTTGTAATACCACCATCTTGGAAACAGTCTGACAAGGACCAGTTGCTCATGAATTGAAGAGGGAAAATATTCCTCTCTGTCATGTTACTTCTGTGAATGAAGACTAGGAGAAACTATTGAAACCGGAGGAATTTTAGTAATGTAGAACTTGTGTGAGAGGAGTATCAAGCCGCTGCTTGCATAGAAATCCCAACAGTCTGCCGTCACAAGGTGCGGATAAATTATACCTGTATCTTTGTGGATATCACATTACATTACATAATATCAGTTTAATTTGATCTAAGAAAGCTAACAGGATATGAGTAGCCTGTAATCTATAAAGCAAGAGCTTAACAGAATGCTTTAGAAATCATCTATGACAAAACACTCTCTCTTTAGGAGGTTAATATGAAATACGGATAGGCGTAGCTGTCTTAGAATGCCTAGAGTAGAATATGTCAAACTGTTTAATTTCATGTATGTCAAAAGAGCTGAAAATTTGGTTACGCCTTGCATTAGGAATCATGAGAATAGAATTAAATGAAAGAAGACAAGAAGGTCTACAAATTTATAGCCTGTGTTTACACAAGATGTTCCAGCAGTTGTCATTTTTCTTCATTATAAACTGGTTTTGTATTGCACACCTGTGTAAAAATCTCTTTCTGCTTTTTAGAAAGAACAGTTCTCTAGATCTGGTACGTAGATCTCACTCAAGCCTTAATTCTGCAAAGTACTTTCAATACGTTAACTATTATGACACTGAAATAGATGTATTTTTAATGAGGGCTTCGCTAAACCAGGGCCAAAAATGTCCTAAAAGTTTTATTTTTAGAAGGGGAAATCCCTGTTACACCTTCACAAGACAAAGAGAGCACAGAGACTTCTACATAAAGCACTTAGAATAAAGTAATGTACCTTGCCTGATTTTAATCTACTGCAATAAGCCAAGGAAAAACAATACTTCAAAACTGTACTAGGTAAATGCTCCAGCGTTTGAGTAGGGTGGGCTGGGGCAATTGCAGTGGTTCCTACTGCTGAACCTTTACAGTTCACAGCCCAGCACCACAGAGGAAACTACTACTACTGATTCATTTTTTAGTTATGCAGACTGCAATTTCCAGTGAGTTAGTAGCTGCTCCACAAGAAGCTGCAATCATCTCTACAGTAAGGGTGGAACGTAGGAAATTTCTGAGACATCACAGCATGGGCTTTTCCAGCCTGTGAAACCGAGCTGTAAAAGCTTCTTAGACTTTGTAATCATATGCTATTTCTTGGACTTGCAGAGCAAAGTCTTGAGCTCTCTTTCCATCCTATGGCACTGTAAATCACAGGGAAGGAGTGGAAAGGGGTAGATTTAATCCAAAATTAATTAAATAAGAGGTGATTCTGATGTCTTCACCCTTTGCCAGGATCAGAATATCTCCTCAAAAGGCAACTTTAACATATGGCTTGCTTATTATATCCATTCAGGAAAGATTTAGCTACAATCACCATCAGCAACAAGATTAATTTTAAATAGAGCAGCTTCAGATCAGGTGGGGAACTAAATATATGTTGCACAAATGTGAAATGAAGTTCATCAATGTCCCTAATGTTCTCTGAAGATAATGCTCTGACTAAATAATCTACTTCCCTCTCCTCTGGCAAAGGTTTCATACTTGGATTTTAGAAGCTTTAAGATAGTAGTCTTAATGTTGCATCGTATTGCCTCTGACTGGCTTGAGGGAGGTGGACTTTGGGTATTAGGAACTTCTGGAATTGCACCTAGGGGGAACATGTGAGCATGGGAACTCCTTTATGCTCAGACTGGAATGGCTGAAAATCTAGAGGTCGGTTAAAGGCAATAAACTTTGCAGATATATTTTGTGCAATACATAGCTATTTTTTCCCAAAACTTTTCTGTACCGTTTCATTAATTGGCAGGTAACTTACTAATACAATAATGCTTGTCACTTAGCTCACTGGTTCTGAAATGTCCCTGGATCTCAGGGAGGAATATGAGGATTTTTCAGTTTGAAATTAATCTGTTACCACAAGTGTACATTAATTATGATTTCATTATTCTTTCAGATAAATAATGCAAGCTCTTTAACAAAGCATTTCCATAACAACCACATTAGAAACTGAACGTCATACACCAATAAAAGAAATACTCAGTTTAATTTTTACTACCTTTGAATCAATCAGAAAAATGACAGGATAGTAAAACATTTTAAAGAAAGCATAGAAAGTTAGTATTTTAAGTGAAGAATTATTTTGGAACACTCTTAATTTATAAAGTAATCTGCATGTATTCAGCACATCATCACCGAGAGGAAATTAGCTAACAGTGAAAGAAAGCACTGAATAATACTGAAAGCAGACATTAATTACCCTCACAGAGTCATTAATTTGCCATAAAAATCAGAATAACATCTAATACATGGAGGTTATTTTTAAATCTAATCTCACACGCTATAAAATTATTTGGGAATTGGACAGGGTTTAGGTCGAACTCTCAATTTCTGGAGCATGGGAACAGCGTGACTCCAGTGCGGTCAATGGCAAACCAAATATGGATTTCACTGGCTTGCATTTTACCATTTAGAAAATAGAATAGTTTGGGTCTTAAAGAGTGCAGATTGATGCAGCTCCAATACGGCCACCAGATCACTGTGATTTGCACCAGCTGGGGGTCTAATCTATACGCTTCTGTAACAAGTAGGAGAGTTAGGTTGCAAGTGAGGAAACCCTGTCAGTCAATAAAGCTGCATTACCCCAGTGTGAATGAGAAGAGAATTAACTATTTGTGCCTACCGTCTCCATATTGTCCTCTTCTAGCTCTTGAGATCTGGAAATTGGAAAAGCAAAAAACTTTTTTCTTATAGATGAAGGAAGAACTAATACTTACCGAGAGTACATCTTTTCTTTATAACTGACTGTGCATTAAATGACTGCTCCCAATGAAGGGCTTTTCTGTGCTTTTCTTTAAAACTTGTAACAGTAGCCTCTAAACCTCCGCTAGGCAGAGTGCGGATGGGGGCTTCTGCTGCACTAGTGGGAAAATTACAGAACTGTAATTTCTTCACAGTGACTGGATAAAGCTCTTAAAAAAATAAAATCCAGTCTTCCTCCCCCCCAGCCCCCCACCAAGGCACAAGGTTTGTCACAGTTCCTAATGAGCAAAAGCAGTGGTACAACAATTCTTTGAGTAGAAAATTGCTTTCTCGGTAAATGCAGAGATGAGTCAGTTGAAGAAATCATGAGATTTCTGCAATGCATTTTTTTACCATATGGAATTAGGTATGTTGAAACAGCTGAGGCCAGCCAATTTCATTCTTGCACTTTACAGAAGACACTCAAATCCAAAATCCTCTTCCTTTTCTTTTATCCTACTCTTTTTTTTTTTTTATTATTATTCCTGTTGTTCCTTTGCTTCTGGTCTGCATAGAGATGTTTGCACAGCCTAACCTGGGTGTACAAGATATCCTCAGATTTTAAGTTTTGAAAATTTTTCATTTACAAATGAAAAAAGCAGACAATTATCCTCAGGCTGCCTTTCAGAAGTTTCCAACTTATTTTTCTTAGGTGAGACCTAAACCCCTCAAAGTTACATAAACAGTCTCTACAACCTAGGTCAACATGTAGCATAATTAAAAATAAGTCCAAATTTGTATGTTTTAAAGTAACAACATTCTGCTGTCATTTTACCAGCTGCACAATACAGTCACATGTATGCAGCAGGAGAACCACCACAGTGAAGAATTTTGTCCTAATAGCTAATCTAAATCTACCCTCTCTCAGTTTAAAACTGTTACCCCCTCATTCTGTCACTGTCATTTAGGTACTGGAAGGCTGCTATAAGCCTTCTCTTCTCCAGGCTGAACAACCCCACTCTCTCAGCCTGCCTTCATAGGAGAGGTGCTCCAGCCCTCTCATCATCTTCGTGGCCCTCCTCTGGACCCACTCCAACAGGACCATGTCCTTCTTATGTTGGGTCCCCAGAGCTGGATGCGGTACTCCAGATGGGGTCTCATAAGAGTGGAGCAGAGGGGCAGAATCACCTCCCTCGACCTGCTGGCCACGCTTCTTTTGATACAGCCTAGGATACAGTTGGCTTTCTGGGCTGCAAGCACAATTGCTGGCTCACATTCATTTTTTCATCTACCAGTACCCCCAAGTCCTTCTCCACACAGGACATATCCAATATAAAACTTATAGACATATCTCCCATATAGACATATCCCATATAAAACCCCTGATCTAGCCAGATGTAACTGCATATAAAATATATGCCAGAGAGTGTTTGGGGTGCTTACTCTTTTGTTTGTTTTTGTATTTAATGTGAGACTTGAGCTTACAGCACAATAGCTTTTTTTTACTTTGGAGCAGAACGCTTAGGCGGTCCTCTTAAACTCTTTGCTAGACACCTTCTTTGGCAAAGCTGGCCCGAGCAGGGACAGAGTTTTCTCTGCTGCCACTCAGAGGGTGCAAACCTGGGGACAGCCTCACACCACATCACTGGAAGCACACAGTGCATGTCTTTGATTGAGTGTCAGGTAAAAAGATGTCAAAGCCATTGTGTTAACAAAGGATTAGGCAAACCACGACTGTACACCATTCTGCCTTCCACAAAGAATAATGAAAGAGAGTCAGTAAATTGTGTTCAGTAGTTGCTGTGTTGCTTGAGTATTCTAAAGCATGAAGGCTCTTTATATGTGTTTTTTATAGACCCAGCTGCACCTGATACAATTATTCATATCGTGAGATATCAAGATGCTGTCTTTACCGGCTGAAAACACTTGCCAGGCTTTTCACAGCTGGAAATTAATTTTTATTTGGCATACTCTATTTATGTGTGGCATTTGCACAGTCTGCCTGTTACACTCTTTCAGAGTGTTCATGAATATTTTTGCTGACTCTGTAACATCTCCCGGTAAGCACATAACAGTCAGAGACATCATTTCGTGCATATTGGTCAACTGACTTTTTTTCCAAACATGACGGGAAGGCTTGCACGCTAGCCTTTGACTGGATATCAGTGACCTCCAAACACAAAACCTGCTCTTGTGGTGTTCCTGACTTTATCCAAGTGAAACAAATCAATGCTCTTGCCCTGCAAGGCCAGTTAAATTACCACAGGCAACCTTGCTGAATCTGCAAGTTTCAGATTTGTATTGAATTAATGAAAGCCAAAGGGGATTCCCATATTACAGCATCTCTGTGGTAAGGGATCCTAGCTAACAGAGTGTGCAGTAACATCTGACTTTATCAGCTGATAGTACATAAGAGATGAAATAAATGCATCACTGTGTAATCCTCTAGAATTTATACATGATGTTCTAAGTATGTGTTATTTTCAGACTCCAAATGAGATTCTGCAAGCGCACCGGTGGGATTTAAGAGGCCAATCACCATTAGATTTTTGATAGAAATTAAACTTCTGAGGCACAGGTGCTTATTACAAATTTAATTCCTACTGAAGATGAGCAGCAACTAGGCTTCTAAACATGATCTGTGTTGGTAGGAAGCTTTTTCTGTAATTGCAGAAGAAGTAGGCAATTGATAGGTACAGGACCTCTCTTGTTTGGTCTCAGTGATGAAAACCAAGTCCCAAATTGTGACTGCATCCCTGCAAACTGAATGCTAGCTGTGCTTGTTAAATGAAGAAAGACTAAAAGTATTAATGCTTGTGGGTATTTGCAGTACTTTTTTAAAAAAATTACTGGCTGTTGAGCTACCTGTAATTTGTACTGATCAGGTGTTTCTTTAACGAACAGTCACAAAATGTAAGGACTGATTATCTTTCATCACTGACTTGTCTCACCCATGGCAGTTCTGCTTCTAGAGGAGGTCTGAGATATATTTGTATGGGAAAAAGCTCACGTCAGTTCATTAGCAGATAAAGATGACTTCCGTTTTCAGTGCTTTCCATCCACTGTAATTTATAGGCACAAAGTTTAACACAATGTTAATGTTGATCAAAAGAGTATGCTAAAGAAACAACAAAGGCTTTCACAGAATAGTATTATCTTCTCCTTTTTCAGGTGTTTTGATAATTTCACCACCCTGAGAGCTCTCTGAGAAATAGGATGGGAGAGGGGATGACTTCTTATGTGATTATGTTGCAAACCTGATTCATTTCCAGTGACAAAAAAAGTCTAAATTATAAAGTATGAGCACCTGCAAGAAGTCTGCATATTGTTCCTTTGGCTATCTATATTTCATGTTTTCTTTCAATTGTATGCTTTTCTGTCACACTGCAGTTACGGATTGTGACTCTTTTCTCTTACTTGCACAATTTCATTGCTACTTTTTCCCTGAAAAGAGATTTTTTTGTTGTTTAATTTTATGCTTTTCCTATGGGTTCTCCTGGGCTTCTTGTTCCACTTCCATTTATTTTGTATTGGTTTATAGCAACCACTATTTATAATAGTGGTCTCAGATTTCTAGAAGCTATTACTCTCTTACAGACAGGACACTTCATTGATTGTTCTGAACATAACATGTTTCAGTGATAAGATTGATGGACGTGAAATCCCAAGATGACAAATTTACAANTTTTTTTTTTTTTTTTAATACAGCAATTTGAAAAGGTTTATAGGATTCCTGAATTAAGACAAAAAAGACATTAATAGTTAAGCACAGGCTTAGATGTTTTGCTTTGCAGGAGTTGTCTTAAACACCTAGTTTGTAATGCAACATAAATACATGTTACTATTTTGCAGAAGAGTAAGAGCTGAGTTACTGCAGAAGTGTACTGACATGATCCCTTCTTTTGCACCATGCAGAAAAGAGATAAGGTGTTTCTACTGACAGCACTGGCAGAACTACCAGCCTTTCAAGTATGGGTGGCTTCAGATGGGTTGAAAGACAGTAGAAGTTTTGCAAACAGGAGATCATCAGAAAGCAAGCTATCCATCTTTTTTCCACAGCAGCAAAATTATACGCAAGCAGAAGAGAACACCACTTTTGCTTCCCTGAACTTATTTGCTTTGTTGAGCCCTGATCCACCTTTGAACTGAGACTCTCAAACAAGGATCAGATTCACGTGCTGAGGGTCCACCACCTTCCTTCCATAGTGGGCAAGTGGCAGACAGCACCCAGTGTTACCAGGTGCATCATCTATTCATCACTGAAGTAAAAGATTTAACTTCCATATTTTACTGAGTTTTTCATAGCTGTGGGACAAGGAGCAGGTCATCTGTATGGACAATTCAATATGGAGCCACAGCAAAAAAAAGCCAACCAACCAACAAAATGCAAAGGAGAAAGCAAGATACAGAGGAAAAGACATGAGGATAAGTATGGAAAGCACAATAGCACTGATGTGTAAAGTGGCATATCTTCATCTGTGTGTAACAGTAGTCTTCTACCACATTTTCTACCACAGTCTTGGTCAGGTGTTAAGAAAGCTTGCAAACAGTTAAGACATGAAAGATCTTTTTTTTCTGAAGAGATGTACAAAAAATACCTTACCATAGAAAGGAGATAAATGAGAGATGTTGTTTTAATATGTGTGTGTACAAAATGATCGGTGAGGTGAATTAGATCAGGGATTAAGACTATATCCTTTCTCTAGCAAAACTAGAACTATTCAATTTTATAAGAAAGTATAAAACTCCTAACTGATAAATACTACTTTTCCAGAGGTGCAGTACATTGAGACCATGGAATTAATCATTAGAGGAAGTTATCAAGGATGATAGTTTAGCAAGTTTAAAAATGAGACTAGATTGTTATGATCTCAAAATTTAGAGTTGTCACAACTCTACATACTGGGAAAGGAATACGTTTGTTAAACAGAGGCTCTAGAATTTAAGTTGAATTTTAACTATGTCATGGTTTAGGCTGAATTGGCTACTGGGGACGTGGGGGACCCCAGATAGGACCGACAGATGCTCCCCTCTACCCCTCTTCAAAGAGAGAGGCAGAGGAGGGAAAAAGAGACTTATGAGTTTAGAAGGAACGAAACTACTTTAATGAAATATTAATAACAAAATAAAAGAAAATAATGAAATG
>VZSZ01008973.1:28873-44244 GCA_013398815.1 Ibidorhyncha struthersii | reverse complement strand
CAAGTGATAGGACAAGAGGAAATGGCCTCAAGCTGCAGCAGGGGAGGTTTAGCATGGATATTGGGAAAAATTTCTTTCCTGAAAGTGTTATCGAGCATTGGAACAGGCTGCCCAGGGAAGTGGTTGAGTCACCATCCCTGGAGGTATTAAAAAGACGGGTAGACGTGGTGCTGAGGGACATGGTTTAGTGGTGGTTTTGGCAGTGTTCAGTTAATGTTTGGACACGATAATCTTAACGGTCCCTTCCAACCTCGACGATTCTATGATTAGCCAGTGTGATCTGGGTGATCTGGGGCCTGTGATGGTCCCAAGCGGGGCCATCCAGCTGCAGGAGCTGGGGTATCCTGACAGACCCCTGGTCCCAAGGAGGGGTGTTGGAACGGGGCCATCTTTGCTCAGCTTCTCCCTCCTGCCGTTTCACACAACACAGTTTGGATGGGGACAGAATAGTGACTCACTAAAGCTTTTTTTTTTGGCTTATCATCTGATGTCAGTAGGTCAGGCAAGATGTAGTTGCAGGACAAATACCACAAAGTGCAAAAGCCTGTTTCTGGCCAGTGAATATAATTTGTTGTATGAAATACCGTGCATGTACACGTATGGGCATGGAAACAGAAAAGATTCACGAGTGGACAATGTGAGCAATGATAATGCAGTGATAGCCTTCCAGTCTAAGTCTTCATTAACATCTACACCAAGGCTAATGATGTAATTATAAAAGTAAAGTAAATAAGAACTGGATCAGACAGCATAAAGAGCAGTCTATAGCAAGATCAGAGAGTTCAAGTCTATGAAGAAAAGTGCTTTTCTTCTGAAAAAAAAACTAAAGTTACAGAAGATAAAGGGTGTTCAACATCAATAGGTAAGGCAAGCGAGCATCTGCGAGGAGAAGCATATTGAAACCTGTAATGATATCTGTTTCCTTGCATTAAACAGAAACATTTGAAACAAGCACATTCCCGGCTATTAGTTTATACTTTCGTAGTTGGTAAAACATGACATAATCCCCTCTGCAATAAAAAAATCCCAAAGTGGAAAGTTAAAAAACACCATAAAATAAAAGTAGACTGTGAGGATTTACAGTATAAACACTATGCTCATGCCAGAAGTATTGCTGGAACTACAAAGCAATGAAAGCTGCTCTCTGGGATGACTTTTCTTCCTGCTGTAAGTTCACTCCCTTTATTTTACACCCAGTTAGCTTCCTCTAGCTCTTAACTGAGGGAATCTATAGTACAAATGCGCTGTTTCTGTGAGGTATATAAAGTTGTGTATGCTCTAAGGTCACATCTGCTCCATTATGCCCAATGTCATCTCAAACTATATTTTGCTCTTTCCTTTCCTGTCCCACACTGGTGTTTTGGTAGAGGAAAAGCATCTGCTCCCATTGTGCCCTGACCTCGCTTGATCCCACAGTCTCTGAAGCAGCAGAACAGACTGATGTAAAGCTATGACAGCAACAAATGAGGCCTCTTGGTATTTACACTTTGGACACTGTTGTCCACTGCACAGTTTCTGGTACCTTGCTTGATCTGCATAATGCATTTATCTATCAACAGTCTGTGTTGAGAGAACAATTAATACAGTTTGGTATTACTAAGAAATATGCTTACATGCTTGTCCCATTTGTACTAATAAGGCTTTTGAAAATGCTTCTAATGGGACTCCTTTCCTGCAGTGTGGCTAGAAATATTAGAAGCTAGTACAATTTGCAAGCTTTCTAAGTATCTTGACATAATCCCTGAGAACGTCTGGAGCATCTGGATATTCAATAGCTTTGAAAACTGGGCTACGTAGATTGTAGATAACTATCTAACTATGGACCTGCAAATGTCTCATACACTTGTTCCTGAAAATCTTGATTCTTTTATATTTAAACTTTGCAACATCAGTTTTTATTTAGTATTTTTTTATTCTTATGAAATTTTCTTCTGTGGTCACCGCTTATCTCTTAACCCTGTGTCCTTCTTTCATCTAGTGTGTCAATTAAACAAAAGGAAATAGCCTGAATGTTTTATAGTAATAAACTGACATAAATTGCTCTAAAGTAATATATGTTACTCTAAGTCATTTTTCTTCATCCTTCAACACTGAAAGTATGCAGCTTCATTTGACATTAGGTTTTCACAAGCTGCCTAAATCCAACACAGATGCAGCTCTTGGAAAAATAAAATCTCTTATTCTTCCTAGACAGGTCTTAGATATTTTAGGAATAACAAGCTAACATGAACAAATATATTTGGCAGCTGAGTCTAAACAAAGAACTTGTACCTTCTGCTCCTCTGGAAAATTTGTTATGGGTGGGAACCACAGAAGTGGTACCTTCCTTCATTCGTCATCCTGTTCAATTCATTGATATGATACAAGCTAAAAAAATCTCTATTCAATATAACTAAGAATGGTACAACCCAAGCCAAAATATTTAGACATATAAGACATTATGTTGAGTTACTGAACTCGCCATTAAAACAAATGATGGTGCTTTGGGAGGCATTTCTTTTAATACTTCTTATATGATCACCAAACAACCTTAGCACGTGTTTTCAGTGTATCTGTTTTGACACTCAATTACTTGCTATGATGCCCAGAAACTACACTTTAACTATGCCCAAATTAAATATTAATCCTCTCTCTCCTGGCCTTTTCTTCTGCCTCCTTCCCTGACAAGGGAATATCACAGTAGAAAGCAGTGTCAACGCTCTCAAGATCAAGTGATAATCTTAATGGAGACCTTAAATGCTAAATGGTGTGCCAATGATCCAGAAGGTCCCAGAATAAAAGCAATTTTTATAAGATGAGTTACTCACTGATACAGGTTCGAGGAGTATAGGTGATTGTTTTTATAGTTATTTGCCTTATTTGCTCAATTTCATTTTCAAGCTAGATTGCACCCTGGGCTGTAATGCAGACCAGTTTTGGACTCAGGAGCCTTCACTTGTGTTTCTGCTTTCATTTGGCATGCATGTGTGGTGAAGAGAAAAAATCGGGTCCTTCCTCTGAAGGCCAAATATAACCTGGCCTACTGCACTCTTCCAGACAAAATACAACCTGCTAAAGACACTCAGGTTTGAATGCAACTCAACTGACTGTTGACCAAAGTCTGAGCATAAATTTGTTCCATGGTTTGTCAGAAGGAAGGTGTTCGACTGGAGACATTTCCTATTTTTGCCTTTTCTTAGTGTCTGAGAAAGTAGAGATCATAACTTTCAGAGAGAAACTATCTCTGCCTTCATTATCTCAAACTAAGATCTGAGAAAAGCTTTAAGACCTTCTATATAAGCTCCTTTTTTAAGATCAAAAGTGAAGATTAAGGGGAAAGAGGGGACAACTTGTGTTTTAGGTATCCCTTGCAGTAAATTTTCGTCACTAGAAATGTCTGTGGTGCCTGAGCTTCACACATACACCTTAAGCAATCAAATTCATTATTTTTTGCATGTATTGCCTTGAGACACGTAGCATAAATTGTGTAAATACTGTTTATTAACTCCAAATTTAATTTTAACTCACTTCCTCCCTATTCATGTGCTTAGCATGCTTTTGGAGTATAAACAATTCCGTAGAAAAACTTTTTTTAACAAATGAAGTAGCTCCTTTTCTTAAAAAGGTCTATATGCAGGTTCCCCTCTCCCTCCAGCCTTTTTTGAGCTTGCTTATGCATCTCTGAGACATGGGGTTTATCTCAGCATAAGGGAAAATATTTTCCTTCAAGCATCTCCTGAAAATTTTGATAGTGGATCACTGACACCCCTGGAAAAGAGGGAGCACCTGAAAGGTAAGAATTTTCAGAATTCAGTAGGAAAACTTTTCCCTCCATCCACCACCCACACTTGCACTGCTCCCAAGGTCTGCAGGGATTAAACAGCCAGAGGTTATCCAGAATCTCTTCCAGCAGCACAAAGCCACTGGGAAGCTCCATCCTGTTCTAAGGGAAAAGGGAGTGATAATCTCTGAAGTCAGTCATCACTTTAGGAGACACTTCAGAGATTCACAGCTGTAACATTTCTTATGAAACCCCTGGAATGCAGATGTAATAGCTAACGGATTAGTGAACCCCTGAGCATCTGGTAATCTAATGCTGGGGTTAGGCCTTTTGGATTGCTGGGAGCACAACTGTGCAGTAAGAAATTGCTCTGAATTTCCTCTCTGCTCAAAATAGGGTGTATCCAAAACCTGATGAAGTCAAAAAGAGGTGCTCAGTAAAGGATACTTTGGGTGGATGCCAGTGCCACACCATGGTCTTTGCTGACACAAGACTTTTCCCCTTTCAGGTTATTTAACCTCTCTCTTTTGTGATGTTCTTTTATTGTCCACCCCTGTGACAACTGATTTTTGTGACCTCTGTTGTGGTTTTTTGTGTCATCAAGTTCCAAAAGTAGCAACATTTTCCTTCTTTAATAAATTACTGGCTTTGTCCAGGTGGTGCTTACAGCACTATGTGTTGGGACCTCTACTCTTCTGTACCAGTCATTATCACATGCTGTTCTGGTCAGTGAAGGCTCTTGCATGAGCTCATTGTAGGAGATCACAAATCAATAGATTAGCTGAACCTCACAGAATAATGTCAGTCTTTCATTTTATTGGGAGGCTAAGATGGGAAAGGATTGCAAAACCCTAATTAACATGAAAAAAAACACCACAAAGCAGCCTAAAGGCTTTAAAAATACATTTCTGAAGTTTGTTCATGCCTTAATGTCATGCTTTAATCCCAGCCAGCTGGACCATGCAGCTGCTTGCTCAGTCCCCGTTTACCCCCAGAAGGGTAGGGAGAAGAGGGAGAAAAGGAAGGGAAAGGGAAAAAAAACCTTCTGGGTTGAGATAGACAGTTTAATAGGACAATAACAGAACAGGAAAATAACAACAACAACAATAGTAACAATAAATAATAGTGGTAAAAGAATATACATACACAAGTCACTGTCACTGCTGGGTGAATTGATTGCCCAGCCCAACCCGAGCAGTGATCATGGCTTCCTGCCCCTGGGCCAACCTGCATTTATATACCAAGCATGATGTTCATGGTACGGAATATTTCATTGACCATTCCATTGTTTAGTCTATGCTCCTTCTCAGCTTCTGTGGGAAGCTGGGGGGGGAAAAAAAATCCTTGAACAGTATAAACATCACCTAGCAACAACTAAAACAGTATGGATTATTGACATTCCTCTCATATCAAATCTGAACCACAGCAATCACTAGAAAGAAAATGAATTCTATCCCAGCTGAAAGCGGGACACTTATTTAATACATGGACTACCCCCTTGTGAAGAAGAGGTGTACTGGTATTTTCTGTGCTCCATGTAGGTGCGTATCGCAAGATACAAAGACACAAGTGATTCTCTTAGTTGGAACAATGAGAAAAGAAACTTGGGTGAAGCCCTGGCTGCTTTACTTTGGCCACAGAATAAATCACTCATATATTCCAACACGGTTCATTTGCTTTGTTTTCTAACGCAGTGTGGCCTGCTGTAAGAAACCCATGTTTTACCAAACAAATGAGATAACAAGGGATTCAGCTGAAGTACAATGAAAGAATAACAATTTAGGTATAATATGAGTAAGTGGAAGTTAAATATATGCATTCATGCAATTTTAGATACATATGAATATGTAAATGTAAACATATACCCTGTATAAATATGTTTGCAATTCATTGAAGCTTTACATTTTGAGAGCTTTGGGAATTTACAGGTTATTATTAGGATATTTCACAGTGCATAATTTCTCAGGCAAAAGTGTTTTGGGTCTGCTTGATGGGAAGACCCAGTTTCACTGTTTCAAATTAAATTAGATATACTAACGGAGAACTCCTTACAGTCTCTTGTATAATACAGGCTTTCCATCAGTTCGATTATGATGTGTTACATATTTTTGTACTGTGATGAATGTGAGGTTGATAAAATGAAAGAAGATAGCTAAACATCTGTTACACATTTGCATTTCAGGTGTGAGCATGAAAATAAAACTTCATTTTTCATATTTCACCCGGTGCACTAGGCACCCTATTCTCATTATATTATAGTCTTCTATATCTTAAAAGTGTAACTAACTGCACTGTTTCTTCACATTCAAGGCCTAATTCTAATCGCATGCTGCTCTAAATTAGGTGTTACCCCATTAAAATGGAGGATCTAGATCCTGATCTCATTGTGTGTAACCTGAAGGAAGTCCTTGCAGTTCAACAGAGGTACTGTGAATTTTCATAGGGGAACTGTAACCAGACCCAGCTCCATCTGTGTGTGTATGTAAAAAAACGATACCAATGAGAGCAGAATCAAGTCTGTGCTATTTGGTCTCTCTTTGGAAAATAGTTGATAAATTTATGTTTACTTTTAAATATGATCAGTAATATTCTAATCACAGTCAGTCATCTTGAGCAATTAGCTGAAAGCGGAAAGAATAATCATCGCTTGAAGCACTTCCCAGCTGATACTTACATTTAATTCCTTCTTTTTCTTATTTCGGATTCCCCATACTTCCTGTTTCCATGGAGAAAATCCAGTATGTGCTAAAGTAGACATCAATAACAATATTTAGGGGCCCTGAGGACAATCCTTCCATTTTGAGAGAAAGGTAAGTTAGAACTTATGCAGCCATTAATGAAAAATAAATACATAAAATCATCGAATCATAGAACAGCCCCGTTGGCAGGGACCCTGAGAGATCACCTAGTCCATATTTTTGTGGAAAAGGGAGTCTAGATGAGATTACCTAGCATCCAACTGCATCTCAAAAACCTCTGGTGATGAGGACTACTGGTTCCTGGTGAGGTTGTTCCAGTGAGGTATTGTTCTCACTGTAAAAAATTTCTTTATGTCAAGGCAAAATGTCTCCTGGTGCAAGTTGTACCTTTTGCCCCTTGTCTTCACCATGTGACTCCTTGTGCAAACAGAGCACCTGTATTCTTTATAGCCACCTCCCAGGTACTGGAACACTGTGGTGAGGTCCCTGCTGAGCCTTCTCTTCTCCAGGAAGAAAAGACCTAGCTTCTTCAGTCTTTTGTCATAGGGCAGTTTTTCAAGCCCTTTGATCATCTTTGAGGCTCTCCTTCAGACCTTCTCCAGTCTGTCTGTGTCTTCCATGAATTGTGGGAACCAGAACTGGACACAGTATTCCAGCTGTGGTCTGACAAACATGAACAAAGTAAGATGATCACATCTATCTCTGCTAGTAATGACACTATGGATGCAGCCCAGGATCTGATTTGCCTTTTTTGCTGGAGCTGCATGCTGCTGACTCCTGTTCAGCTTGCTGTCCACCAGGAACAAGGCTGCTCCCCAGACACACAGCCTGTGCTAGTTTTTTCGTTATGTCAACCCAGGCGCAGGACTTTGCACTTTTATTTGTTGAACTTCACACTGTTCTTGCCAGCCCACTCTTCCAGCCTGTCCAGGTGTCTCTGTGAGATGGTGCTCTCTTCTGACGTGTTCACCTCACCACGCAGTTGGGTGTCATCAACAAAACTGGTGAGGGTGCTTTCAATCCCATCATCCAGGACACTTGCGAAGATGTTGAACAGCGTGGGACCCAGCATCAGTCCCTGGGAGACCCCACTTGTGACAGGCTGCCAGCCTGATTGAAAACCATTTATCGCCACTCTCTGAGTGTCACCTATTAGCCAGTTTCCTAACCCATCTCACAGACCACCCATCCAATCTGTATCTTGCCAGAAGATTTTCAGAATTATGCAAAATCAAAGGCAGCTTTATCGGAGAGAGGGGACTGTGCTTGCTATAAAGATCTTCACTGTAGCTGTTTTGATATGGTCTCTGTGAGAAGGGTTCTCTGGCTTTTCTGTGTATGACTGCACCTGTTCCATCCAGCTTTGAGCTCGGCTGGATGGAGGTGGGGGCTGCTAGCAGGCAGCAGATGCACTGCATTTCAGCAGCCCTCCTTGGAAAGATTTGCTGTTGCCGGAGAGCTCAGCTTCACTGAGAGCCTGGGACTGAACAGAGCCCATCCAATTGATGAAGTGTGTTACCTGCTCTCATTCACCTTGGATTTATGACTTAATTATGGTAGTTTAATTAAGTTATTCCTGGAAACATAACTGGGAAATGTATGTCAGGGAAAGCCACCTCACTAATCTGCATTTAGTGAAAATCACATACTATTAAAAGCCTCCTTTACCAAGCCTAAGTCTAAGCATATTCATGATTGCATCCTGTGTTCTTTAGTGATGCATTTCATCAATGAACTTAAGTACCATGACTGAAAGCCATATTTTCTATTTATTTTTTTTTATCAAAATCTTTCTTTCAACAGAAACTTCCAGATTTCCTGTCTCTGTTGTTTTTTAACAGGCAGTGATGCATTGAACACTGGGATTAGGTAGGAATAAGTCTCCTCAATTGTGATTTATTTGTGCTCATATGTATTTTCAGTTACTCAGAGGAACTACAAATGTTAAATCTTTATGGTTATGGTGACTGCATAGTGAATTATAGATGACTGTTGATTGGGCAGTGTAATATAAAGGATCCCATCAGTGTGTGAAATTGAGATAGTGGCCATCAGAATACCACAATCTCTGTAGATCCTACATATGACCTGCACTCAAAATCAGAACAGTTTTTTAAATGAAAGCATTTTGATATACAAAAAAAGCAAATACTACATCAAGTTATTCATCGACAATATGTATTTAAAAGCCATTTTGGAAGTCTACACTAGCAATGCTAATTGTAGGGGAAGAAGGTTACTAGAAAGCTCTTATTTCTAAGATGGGTGTCCATATTAAAAACAAAAAAAAACAACCAACCAACCAAAAAACCCCAAATTAATTTATGCAAAAATGTATCTTTTTGTAAATGACTATGCAGGATTTGTTTATTGAAATACATCTAGCTAAAAAGTGATTAGTTTCTTTATCCCTTCATTCCCAAAGTAACTAGATCTATATTCAACTTTCACTGGGGAAATATTCCAGATAATGAAAATGAATGCATTCCATTATCTTACAACTTGGCTACTGCTGACAGTCTTAAGGAAACATATCAAGCTGATGAATGGATAACATCCCCCTTGAATGGATAAGGCAATGCTATTCAATTCTCAGCCATCTTCCCCTTAAAGTCTGGAGTGGGATTTTTTTTCTTCCAAACTTCACCGTATAAACCAAAGTATACGACTTGCCTCAATTTTTTTTTTTGAATTTCCAACATAAGTTGAAATATATACTGTCGTGCCAAGTAATTGTAAGTTATATGAGATAAGTCATGTGAAGGAGAATGGATTTTGTGAGAACCAGATAGGTGGCATGAACAAATTCTGTGTTTATTCCTTAGTACAATTTCCTAAACCTCTTGTTTTTTTGCAAATGATTGACTACCTATGTCATGACTAATGGAAATGGTAATGAATAATGTGCATTTACTTAGACATGTTCAGACTGAAAGATTGCAAAGACAAAAGAGAAGCAAAGATAGCAGGATAAAATAACAGCTGTTGTATGATGGAAATTATTTGTATTTCTCCGGGTTATAGGAACTTATAAATGTTAACTATAGCAACAGGTTATAAATGAAGGCAGAAACAGCGTTTCAGTCTGATGAACCTATGCTAATAAATTTTGTTGTTTTGGAATTACAGAGTTCACCAAAATATCACTTGGGATATTATATCACTTGGGACCAAAACCCAAAATACAACTTTAAAACTTTTTCTCAGGTTTGTATTCATAGTTTAAAGAGACATAATCATGACTTGCCTTTATGTCACTTGAAGAAGGAAAGGATAATGCTTTTCAGGTGGCAAAAAGAAAAGAAGTGAAAAAAATTAGTGTTTACGAGATATTCAAACTAATGTACAAATCAACATTAATGAAGCATAAGGCTTGTATACTAAACATAAATAACCTCCTACCTAACATGAAAACCTGTCTTTATAAGGCAGGCTTGTGAGGCAATCCTAAAAAATCTGTGCCACAGTGAAAATGGGGTGTGTTTGAATTTTGTGTTTTCAGGGTGCATGGAGTACTTTTACTTTATTGCCTTTTGCTGGGCTTCAGTTCATAAAATTGCTCAGTGAAATAAGCAAAGGACATGACCGTGTGAAGAGCTCACTTTCAAAATGCAGTATTTTGCTCAAATGCCAATGAGAGTGATTGGCTAACAGCAATGTAGTAAAGCAGACACAACAATTACAAGAGTGCTATCAGGTCATATCTTTATTTTATGAGAAGATGAAGCACATATAATTGCATTCTGATGTCCAAATGAACCCACAGTGTCCTTTAGTAATGCCAGAAATATTTTCAGTTGTTGCTGACCAATTCACTATTAAACAATGTGGTATATTTTTCCTGTCTAAATACTGACTTTAGTATTCTTTTACTTTTGCCATCACTTATTTGTTGGATTTAAAACTGTTGATTTATGCTGGAAAAGATGTAGCATTTTTAGAAGCATAAATTATTTTTAATGAACAAAATATTGACAGTCATAGAGAAGCTATCTGCTGCCTCAAGACAGTGGCAGGATAAGAACTTTCATAATTTATCCCTTTCTGTTCCTGACTAGGAAAGTTGGGTTTTTTTAAAATAAAAATATAAAATATATATCCTAATAACATTTTTTAAAGTGTTTTGCTTTCCTCCAGCTTTCTCTGTGTTCCAAAAGAGTTGAAATTTTTCTTTCAAACTTCATCTACAGAAAAGAAAAATATTTCTGGAAAATTTCAGCCAGAAAAGTATATGTATGAGTAACAGCAAACATCCTATAAGTCTGAATTCCTGTGGGTTTGTGTCCTAGGCCTGATCGACTTTGCCTTTCTAGGAAGATGCAGGCTATAACTGCTGTTTTTCTGAAGGTACGGAATGTGTAATGTGGATTCTTGGGTGTTTAGTAATATTCGTGTTTATGTAAATCTCTTTTCCTCATTTGAGATGATTACAAATTCTACAAAATGAATTAAAAGTCACTTACTAAGTCTAACTACAAAGTCACTTGTTTTCCCAGAACTTTAAAGAACATCAGTTTGGCTGAAACTAGCTATTAGGTTCAAATGTGCTGGTTTATGGAAAAGAGCTCAACAGGTTGCTGATTGCATTGACAGTCAGATGAGCAGTGCATGGCTGTATAACCCTGGTCTTCACAGAAAACTGTGAAAAACAAGAATGAAGGCCAACATGCAGTATAAAATGTGGTGGGTTGGTACTGCTTCTATGGTGGCAAGATTCTCTTAATCTTTTACGGTCTGTCTAAGAGGGGCAGCTCTATTAAACTCATGAAATTACCTGTGTCTAATGCTACTGTAAGTATGAGCAAAATCTAGACCTTACGGTACACCACAGTACTTATCCCTTACTAGGAAAAGGATACAGTGAATGCAAGTGTGGAAAAAGAATCCCTTCAGGGATTTTTATTAATTCCGTGTCAATTCAGAGTTTGCTAATTCAGCAAAACTGTCCATGATGACTTATTGAAAATGCAGCATGGGAATATTGATTGAGTTTCAGTCATGTAAAGTTGCAATTACCTACACAAAAAGATGCATCTTTTGACCATCACTGAACTGCTGTGAAAGACTAGAATGCAGAAATGGTTTAATCATTCCTTAGGTGGAAAAAACAACCTTATAATATTGGGACTGCCTCTGGAATATTACCATTGAAAGTAATAAATCAAATTCTGTTCTTAGTTTTAGCCCTACAGCACAACTGGCTTACAGGTGTTGCAGAAGTAATATTTTGCAGCTAGAACTGCACAAGAAAGTTCTAGCAGAATCATTTACCAATCAGTCTAAATGATCTGTAAAAATGATATTTTCTCCTGCTCTTGCCAAAGTTTCAGAGAAGATCTTCTGGAGGAACAGTACAAACTGCTTTGACATTTGTGGAGAAAAATGTTTAGGGTTTGGGTTGGTTTGTGATTTTTTGGTTTGTTTGTTTGGCTTTTTTTGAAACATCTTTTAATGCAAGCAGTATTACAGTGCACTTAAAAGTATTTTCCTGGCTGCTCATTTGTGAGGCTGTTGGTTCCAGGACTCACTGTGCTGGATATTTTTCTTAACCTTGCCTTTCATTGTGTATGTGTTTGACTTTTTGTCTTGGATTTTCCAGCACACTAGCTGGATTATTTAGTCTACTTGTTTCTTGTCCCAGAGGGAGAGGCTTTGGCATTCACATAACCCAGTGACAGAAACAGAGCAGATGACGTCTGACCCATCCTCACCCTGGACACGACTTTTCTGTACCTCCCATGTGGGGACTATTCTTGATTAACAGTTCAGCTTTTCAGGGCCATACAAGGACAAAGGCGAGCAAATACATAGGTTTACTTATTTTACAGTAACTCAAGAAATAGTAAGATTTAGAAAAGGGTAATGTAAAGTCCATCATTCTTGCTACTGTCTTCTTAAGAACTGTGTAAGATCCAGACTTCCCTCACTTGAACGTGATTTTTACTGCAAATCATGAAGTCTTTTTTTCCTGTAGTTACTTTCCTTCTACCCTTCCCTATGGAAAAATGTGCTTTCTCCTCTTTTGGCCCAGCCTACAATGTGTTCTTTGAATTTATTGCAACAGTGTGAGCCCTTGTGTATTTTAAAAGAAGATATGGCATCTTAGTTGTCATATTTCTGCCCCAAACTGTATATTCATGCTACTTTTGAGAAGTTGGAAAGATCTCATTTCCCCTAAGATGTGCCTCAGTACTTCAGTACAAATTGGAGCATCTGAGGGCAGCAGCCTCTCTTCCTCCTGGCAGATATACAGCACAGCCTGAATCCTCATACCATGATACACTTAGTGCTGAAACTGTTTTTAACTTTGCTCAGAATTCATGTGTTAGATATAAACTAGTTTCCTAAATCATCATTCTCCTAAACTGAGGTAAGTAGATTTTTTTTTTTATTTTTTTTTTTTTTTAAAAGTACAGTTCATCAGTTCTGACATGGGCATCAAAAGCTGAAAGATGAGGCGTGAGCTAGTCACTGTAAACTCTCTGTATAGAAGCTAGTTACAAAAAATCACCACCTTCAGAATGTAATTAATCCAGTCCTTCAGCTGGGTTTTGACACAGATTAGATTAATTACTCCTAGGAGTACTTGTTTCCCATTGTTACCTGTTAAGGGAGCCTGGTAGGTAACAATTGCATTTGAAGCCAAACCTAGTTGCCTAAAGTTAAGTAGGATGAATCCTACAATAGTACGTTTAGACTTCAACGGAGCGAAATTATTCAAGATCTGCAATACTTTATTTTACAGATACATTCCTCAATGTGTAGAATTTTTATGTTTCTTTCATAGCTGAAAGGTTTTTGAAATCTCTCAAATCTTCATGAAGCAGAGTTGTCATGCTCTGCCTATCTTTTTTTCTTGTACAAAGGTTACAGTTGGATTGTGGTATTACTGACAGTCACAATCACTGTTTAACTTCTTCAGGTGTGCAAAGATAAAATCAGAATGTCAGCCACGGCATCAGGATACACATGGATTACCACCTACAATCAGCGGTTCACATCCTGATGGGACTGAGAGGTATCTTGCTACTGTAAGTGTGAGCAAAATCTAGACCTTACGGTAGACCACAGTACTTATCCCTTACTAGGAAAAGGATACAGTGAAGTGCACTCAACTCAGATTACCTCTTGAATACAACTGAGTACTTTGCAAAAGAGAAAAATACTATTAGCTGCATTTGTAGATAGGAAAGGCAAGGTAAAGCCTTTCCAGGCTTCTTTCTAGGCTTCGCCTGCCTCACCATCTTTATGTCCTGCTCAGTGGCTATCCTCTTTTCATGCTGTTTCTTCACCATTGCCTCCAACACTGTGTGGACAAGTAACTGCCTTAGGGAGACTGTTGGTTTTGTCTGGGAACACCTGAAACCAACAGATGACACACCCAAAGACATTCTTTATGTAAGGGTGTGAAAGGCACTAAATAGACAACTAAAATGCCACTTAGACATTCCTGTGTGCACGAAACAATCCCAGATGCTCTTTGTATTGCTCTGTTGATAATGCTTTTATGGAAATGAGACAGAGTTGGGTGGGTGTCAAGACCTAAAGGGTTATCCAGTCTGTGTATAGAGATTGTGACCATGAGTTTGTAGGATTCCGCAGTGCACAGGGACACAAAGGCTTTATCCTCTAAATTTCTCTGCTTTATTAGGTTACCAAAACTACCACAGAAATCACCAATAGAAAGCAAACCACCACAAAAATTAAAAAAATAATAATTTAAAAAATCACCTCTAGCAAGCACAATTGTGATTAATAAAGTGAATATGTATCTCCAGCTATTACAAATTACTATCAGCAATCAATAATATAGTATCAATCAATAGTACAGCAGCAGTCAACAATAGCAACAGTCAATTGTATATCAACAATTAATAACAGCAACAACCAACCAGGTATACACTATTACAGCCTAGTATGGACTTTTCATTAGCGTAGCAATTTATCAACAATATAGAAACAGGTATAATAGATTATTTATGTGGATTTATAGTATTGGTATCAAGTGAATTAGACAGATTTCAGGACCATCCCAAAGCGGGGGACAAACCAATCGCAGGCGTGGACCCAAGCATCCCAGAAGTGAGAGGATAAACTGAACTGACCCCAAAAGTTGGCCCAAAAGGGGGGACAAGTGAGATTACAGACAGAGTCTTACTTCGAAGGCGATCTGTGTCACTGAGTCTGGAGTCATCCCAGCATCCCTGGTGAGAGCCCTAAACCTCATAGAAAGTTAATGTGGAGAATTCAGCCTGTTTAGAAAAGAAAAAGTACATTCAGCAAGGGAAGTTCTCAGGGAGAGAAGCTCCACTTTGGATAAAAATTAAGCTACTTTTATATCACAAAGACATAGTAAGACATCACTGCTTCGAGCAGCCAATAGATGCTGTTAATTTCGATTTTTCACCTGTAACAGCCAATAGATGATGAAGTTTTCTGTTCTTTCAGAGCAATTTTTATTTTTCTAGACTGTTTTCCACCTTTTCAGATGATGAGGTGCCGTTTCAGTCCCTTGTTTTTGCATTTATCAATGGTATCTCAGTATGTCTCTGCTTTCGAGGTACCCCAATTGTACTGCCATGATGCCAGCTGCCTTTCACAGAAGCACAGAATAGTCAGGGTTGGAAGTGCCCTCTGGAGATCATCTAGTCCACCCCCCCGCCAGAGCAGGGTCACCTACAACAGGTTGCACAGGACAGCGTCCAGGAGGGTTTTGAATGTCTCCAGAGTGGGAGACTCCACAACCTCTCTGGGCAGCCTGTTCCAGTGCTCCACTACCCTCAAAGTAAAGAAGTTCCTCCTCATGTTAAGATGGAACTTCCTATATTCGAGCTTGTGCCCATTACCCCTCGTCCTATCAATGGGCACCACTGAAAAAAGACTGCTCCCATCCCCCTGGCATCCTCCCTTCA
>VZSZ01008973.1:0-16851 GCA_013398815.1 Ibidorhyncha struthersii | reverse complement strand
TTTTTTTTTTTAAAGTCACATAAACAGGATACTCAAGTCTTTGGTTTTTTTTCGGGGAAGGTTAGAATCGTCCATCCAAAGCTCCACTCTTAAGCTTGACTGAAGCACAGTAATTCTCGGCCAGGCCCACTATATGGAAAGCAAAGTGGACTGAGGTTGCTGTGCTACTAAGCTTCCTTTAAAACATCTGTTTTATTATTAATATACTTTTAATAGCATCTCTCCGATTGTTTTACAGACTGATTACAACTTAAGTTAATACTGAGACATTAAAAGCTTGCCTTTTAAATTTTTAACAAGAATAAAAATGTACCCAGAGCATGAACTTTGTTGAACTATCTGGATATGATGTGAAAATAAGGTAAGCTACCATTTCACACTTTGGTTTAAATATTTTATTGGAAGTCACAGATGCTTCTGATTTATGTTTTTGTGACCAGTGTTTCCTAGGTACTCTAAAAGACAGTTAAGTGATCTTTTGGAGGCTTCCAAAAAACTGAGACCAACTTTTCACCTAGGTGAAAGACACTGGGAAAATGGAAGGTGGAAATTAATTCCTTTAAATTGTAGTTACACCCCCCACCACAACCCCAAAAAAAACCCCAAACCCCCAAACCAAAACAAAAACCACAAAACCCAATACTGGACGGAAATGGAAGCAGAAGACAGAAAAATAAAGAAATGTTGTCTCTGTAGCTAGAAATACTGTCTTTCTTCCCTTGTATCTTGCAGAAGGCTGTAATGAACTGGTAGACTAAAAACTGTCAAGAAATTCTGGTTCAATTACCAGCAGCTTGAGATCTCTGGGCATTTTTGACTGGACTTGTGACCTGGCTATGACTTAAATGTAGAAGTAGAAAGCAGGTTACCCAGTAGTTTGTTTGACTTTTAGCTGTTTTATACTATGTTACAGTTGTGCACTTTAGGAAAAAGAAAAAAATCTGCTCCTCTGTTTTAAAGCATAACTGAGTACTTGTTATTCATTGTTTTCTTTTTCCCCTGTTTCAACTTAATCTGTCAAATCCCTAAAGTGTAAGGAATGCAGCATGGCAGAACAATAACTGACTGATTCAAGTGAACCACAGAGACAAAGCCTCTTCTGAAAATGTAAATCTCTTAAAACATTGTATGTGCCAGGTGCATGTTGTAGTTTATGGAATCTCCTTTTGCTGATTTTCTTTCAAATAAGTAGTAATGATTTTATATAATTTTCTATATACTTTCAAGAAAATGCTACACAACTTGTCCTTTCCTTCTTTGAGCAGCTGTAGAAATCTAGAGCTTTAAGAATATGAGATCATATTGCTAATTTCTAATCTTGCTCTCCTTCCTTTTCAGGTCATTCTTCTCATCCAGAACTGGTCCACACACCTCCAGGGAACCTCAGAAAATACAGAGAGGTTTAACAGGCTTCAAGAAGTGCACCACCTCTCAGCTACCCTCAGGATTTGAGGAAAAATGTTAACTGTCACTCCAGATCTCCCAGATGAACATGGAGGACCCCTGTCACCCAGATTTGGGACCTTCTGCGATGAGCTATGCCTCGGGTTTCCTTTGCAGGCATCAGAACCTCAAGGTGGGACAGACATGGCTGGTGCTCTCCAGTATCTGGCGTGCACATGCCAGCAGAAGAGCTGGGAAGCGTGCCTGCAGCTCCTGACCAAGACATGGCTCAAGGGGTCTAGCATTCCCCTAAAAGGATGCACCACGGGGCACGTGTGTGAGTCACAGATGTTCCTAATCAGTCAATCTGTAATGCAGAAGTACCAGTTTTTCTTTACTACCCCACCGAAAAAAAAACTGCAAATTTTTGCACCTATGACTTGCTCCTATGATTATAGATACAAGGCTATGCCACACCTTGCATGTTAACAGAATTATTGACTCAAGAAAGGCAGTGAGCAAAACCTAAATATTTTGTGCTTTGGCAATCCAATTTTCCTCCTCATGTTAGACAGAGCACAAAGTAGATCCAGCAAGCTGAAACAGCTCATTTAATCAGCTGCTTTAGTAAACTTATCCCCTAAAACCTACTAAAGAAATAGGTTTATTCCCTTCAGAAATTAGAAACTCTATCCACCTCAGAACATAGGATGACTGCTGAAAAAATAGTAAAGCATGGCAGAAAAATAGTACTCCTGAATATTGTAGTAAAAACACATTTATTAACAGCAGTGAACTTGCCTTTCTTTTCTTTCCTCATTCCAGTTTGGCTATAATAAGCAGTGTTCAGCGATCGTGGATTGTCTTACACTGCTGATGAGTCAAGCCAAAAGACAAGGAGAGCATCTGAGCTGGGACCTGCAGCAGCTTCCAAGAGTGAGTCATCGTCACTGGGGTGTCCATTCTCTGCATCTTCTGGGAATCACAGAGTCAAGAAGGCTTGTTACAGACATCAGCCCTACCGGGAAGCCCTGATCTAAAACAAGAAATGACAGAGATCAGGGAATGATCAACAAACTGGAGTGCAGACAGCTCCAAAAGTAATAGAGTTTGAGCTGTGAATACTTAGCTGAGAAGACATAGCAAGTATTATGCACCCATTTGCTATCACTGTTAAACAAAATGCCTAGATATACAGTATAAAGGAATCAATAGGAATGTGTCAACTGTGCTCAGCCTCATCCTGGGAAACGAATGAACGTACATATCATGTTACAGAAAAGTGGTGATATGAGAGGAGTGTGAGTACTTTAGGGGACACACAGAAAGCCTTCGTATTTCTGGTGAGGGATTAGTGGCAGCTACTACCTCTTAGCACAGTCTGGTGCAATCTGATGCAGTTTACACCTTGCAACAGGTACCCACGAACGCAGTCTCCATGCTTTTCATCTCTGAAGACTGAATAAATGGGTTTCTTTTTGTTTGTTTTTACACTACACCAGGAATCCCAATAGCATTCTTGCACTTTCCCTTAATGATGAAAGCTTGTATCTGTGCCAAGCAATTTGTGATATCATTTGTAGGAGTGGATGCTGTCCAGAATGTGCTACACTAATGCTTCTTCTCATGAATACCAGTAGTACAGTTACTTCCTTTTAATTAATTATGATGTCAGCTTTGTGTAGGAGGCCAGCTCACAGCCTGCAAGCTGAACCTCCACGTTTCTCATCCAGGAAAGAGAATCACACCATGCACAGGCAAGCAGTATCTGATACAGTTATAAAAAATTCTGTGAGTTTGCTCTCTCAAGATAGAAGCCTGATCCGCACTTAGGGGAACTTTTATTTCTTAGTTACAAGGTCTGGTCTGCGCAGGATAATAGGAATGCTGTGCACACAGCATGGGAATGTGTCATTAGAAACCCCATTCTGCTGAATGAGATTTAAACTGTCCCAAATGATTTCTAAGCATTGAAGGTGAATAGGGTACAGGGATGGAGAAAAAAATTAACAAAGCACATGGACATGGTATTCATTTCTCATAGTTTAGATGCACCCTATAAGAAAGAGCTAAAAAAAGATACAAGTAAAGTCCATCAGTCCCCCTGAAATTTGCACGAGAATCTCACCAGCTTCACATTGGTCCTGTCTGACTGAAGTTCAATTCTGGTCCTGCAAAAGTTGGTGAATATTTTCTCATTTGTTTCAAAGCAGTCAGAATTTCCTTGATAGAGCCTAATTAGGGGTGTTGATTCTGTGGCTTCATATGCTGCAAACCACACGTCTCTTTAGTCTGCTGGGAGGAGTTGTAGGGATGTTTTTCTTTGGAGATAAAGGCTTCATTCATGAGACAAAATGATGCTTTTAAAAAATATTTATTTTTGCAAAAAGGAGTAAAAATTTTAAAAACCCAAACAAACAAGCAAAAACTCAACCAACAAACCAGCTCATGCATCTGAGGACAATGACAAAGCTGGTTCTGGGTTTCTTGGTTGGCTTTGAACTGTTATACCTTCTTGGGAAGTCACTCAGCCTTGCATTTGGGTGCCTTGCTGACTAGTTTGAATTTGGGAACTGGGACCTTTGAGCGTCTGGGTTCAGCTAGGGAATTCTTATTGCCTTGGCAGCTACTTCTGACAGGAGCCATCCCATGGGCCCCACTGTTTTTGCTCTGGTCACCCACCATTCAGCAACATGACTAAAGGTTACACAGGTGGACTCTCAGCAGTGCCTCGAACTCAGTACCTTCAGTAATTGCCTTCCACTACTGGGCATAACCCCTGTAGTATTTCTTCAGCATCACAGAAAATATAATTAAACGGCTAACAATTTTTGCCTATTTTTTCCAAAGCGAGAACTCCTCTCTGGTATGAGATGACACATACTCAAGGTCTTTCAGGTGATGAAATGAACAATTTACAAAGTCTAGGATTATTCCAAGGCATATATTCTATATACACACTCATCTTTGCCTGGAGGTCTTTAAATGGCAAATAGCCAACCTCTTCTTTCATCAATACTGCAGCAATACTTGCTCCTAGTTTCAGATACATCTTTTCTTCAGAAATTGTCTCAGTTTTGAAACAGAAGTAAAAACTGTCTGCCAAGGTCGCTTGCCTTCATATAGAATGTCCCTCAAATTACAGTGCATCTTCTGTTGGTTGCATGATAAAAAAAAATATTCTGAAGACTGTGTGTATCGGTAGTCCCTGATGACAACTGCCATAAAAAAATAATTAAGACAGGCAGGATATCATTCTTGTAGTTTGCTATAATATTTATAGTATAGTGTAGTTTAGAAAATACACTATGGACTATAGTCTGGTGTTCTATTTCAGCAAAGATGTTTTTATGAAACAAAACTGGCAAGCTGAAATCTTTGCATTAGAGATGAGCTAGATTAACACCCCTGTTTCCCCAGTTACATCTTATTGCCTCTGCTTGTTTTTAGAGGAGTTACCATGACACAAAAGTAGGGTAATCCGCTGTTGAGTCAGGCCTTTTGTCTTACTGTATCTTTTGTGAGAGTACATTTTTTAGCGCCATTATTGTCAGACAAAGAGATACTGACACTGTCGATAAAGATAGCTTTGCAGGCTCAGCACAGCCTGACTTACACCAGTGCCCCAGGCCTCTATTAAGAACACTCCAGTGTTACTCTTGTGTTTACAGCTGGCATACTACTCTTATTATATGCTTTATTTTCCTTTGAGCAGGGGTCAAAACGCTGCTATATTTCCTTATTACTTTGCATTTCTCAATGTTGTCACACGCCGCAGTCAAAAAGCACGCAAAACCTTGAAAAAATCCACCTCCTTGGACTGAGATTGAGCTTAAAGGTCATATGGTCAATATGTGCCTGCAACAACCCATTGGGCAATTTTCCAGTTAGGTACATCCACTTTCACAGTGTCTGAAATCCAGCAGGGCCAATGTACACCACGTAAGTAAAAAGCTAAGAGATGCTCTGAGAGATGAGAATTTGTCTTTTATAAAGGCAAGGAACACAAGAAATAGCATGGGAAAGGGAGTGGACTTTACTGAGATATGAAATGTTCCTTCATTTTTGTCCCTACTACTCCAGAAAGACAGTAACTTTTTTAAATGCAGGTAAAATTCTGAAAAATTCTCATTTAGCAAAATGGCAACCAATCCTGGACCCACTTGAAAAAAGAAGTGTTAGTTCACAGATTTGAAAATTACAACATTGGATATTATGATTTTGGGTGTCAGTACAGTAGAAGATTAGAATATTAGCATGCCGGTGGAAGCCTGTTCCTTACAGTAGAGTTTCTAGTGCTTTATTTAACGTGATCTTAGATGTGCCAAGTATTGGTTCTTCCAGGAATTTTCTCTTGGGAGACCGTTCTAAGGCCCAATAATTATCACTTGGAGGCAAATGGTCTCTTTGCTTTTCCCTGCCCTTGCCAACTGAATGCTATCTAGTAACGCACTTGAGCCAGCTGGGTGTTCTGTGTTCAGGTCTCTTTACAGATCCTCAAAGATGCTCTTGATTTTGTAAAGTATCCTCATGTTTAGGCTCAGACATTTCCAATATTTTATTTTTCTTTCCCTAGAATATGCTTTATTCACCGTTTTCCAAGTCCTCTTGAGTGGCAGCTCAGACAGCCCGCTCAGTTTAACTGAGTCACCAGCATGGATAATGCTCAGGATGTGCGGACGATCGTCTTAGTGCACATGGAGACTCCACAAAACCATTGTATCTCAGGAAGTGGAAGAAATCCCATCCATTTTAATAAGGGACACCCTGCTTTTTACACTTTTGTACAAGTTGGTAAGCAAGACATTGGTCTTCATATGCCTCTGTGACTTCTCAGGAATCATCCCAGATATTCAAGAACAGAAACTTACTGCAGAAGCAAGAACAGTCAAAACATCTTTTCATGGATGCTGCTTTGCTTGCAGAAGCATGTGATTTCTGTTTTGTCAGCTTCGAAGTGTTTGCATTCTTGTGCTTATGGTCTGCATTTCTAGGTCGACAGAAATAACACAGTGAGTTGATCTTAGATAATTTTTACAAAATAGTAGCTGGACTAGTATCTTCTGGTATAGCACTGCCACACTAATTATCTCACTGTCATAAATATATTACATAGGCACATTGGACTATAAAGATTTATATGCTTGGGAAGGATAATCTAATGGGTATATAATTGTAAAGAAATGTTTTACATATTTATCATAACAATAATCTATTAATAATTGAATCACAAACTCATTTTATTATACCATCATTTAGATATTATCTGTGCTACCACTGTTTACATTTATTTCTTATGTTGTCTTACCTTTAAAATAAAACACAAATTTTAGAAATCCAGGTGCAATTGGGAAAGCAAGGCAAACAACTTCTTTTAACATCAGGTCAAAAAATGAACTGCAAACCTCAGACAATCCTACAAGATTTTAAACCCTCATGCAGTTTGCATATCATCTTAATGATGATATAAGCTTTGCCTATCACCTTACTGATCATACTCTTAGTATTTCCTTTCTTGCTTTTCGGAATGGTGACACTTTTTTTCCACACATGGCTGAGTCTATGTTGGCCTGTTAAGTCAAATGAGCTCCTGGAGCAATATCTGAAGATCAGAGTTTTGACGATAATGATCTGAAAATATTTTTTGACATTCAGCTATAAAAAATGCGATGTGCAAACTCAGCCCCAGATTTTCGCTTGTTCTCTTACCACATAGAAATTTACACTGGAGCTGCAATGAACTTTCATGTGCTCAGATTTATCAAACCGCAGTAATTACCACCCATGTACTTCAGTCTTTTGACCCGCACTCTGTGGTCAATTAATAAATTGACGATCTGTTAGGCTGTTTCACACTGGGATTGAGTAAAGATGACAAGGAGAGGGCTCTACATCAATGGTTTCCTTTCAAAGTACACTTAAATACCATCAAATCCACAATCAATGGCAACGCACACACATGTTTAACAAAGCTTTTAACCTTTTAACCATCAAGCCATCTGCCTTTCAAGAAATATTGTTCTTGGTTCAAACAGCGAAGCAAGGGATTGTATACAACCTACACGCTCTTATGACTAGAATCTGTGGGTGAGTGAAGCCCTGGGAATCTCTTCAACTACTCCATGCCCTCTCAGGTAAAAAGAAAAATTGTAGTAACTACTATGCAAGAGCCATCCCATAAAACAAATCCAGTCAAGACACAATGAATAGCGATGGGAGGAAGACTAAACTGCAGCTCAGTGACTCCTCCTGAGCCTCCCAAGAAGAGGTAATGTGGGTATATACACAACATGAAGAAGGATGTGACACCCCTTTCTTTAAATAAGGGATGGGAAAAAAATCACTGCTATTTTTAAACTTAAGCACCCTAACCTCCAAGCCTGATCACATGAGCTGCAGCAGCAAAGCCAGAGACACTTGTCCTAGGCTTGGTGGAATTCCTGTACCTGCAGCAGGATCTAAACTTGCTCCACAACTGGAGATGGCAAAAGTGAAAGAGAGAGTACATCCAACTGTAAGTAACCTGTATCTGCATTAAAGGGCAAAACCAGGACATAAATTTGGTTTGGCCATGTGTGAACCATGACTATAGACAGTTATTCTTAGCTACAAAATACCTGGAGAATCCCTGGATGACGTGACTGCACAAAACTCTGATGAGGCACAGTTGTGCGCCAGGAAGAAGAATGCTGCACAGGAGGTGTCTCGCCAAGAATTTTTGGGATTTTGAACACTAGTGAGGACAGTAGAGAGGGAGAAAAAAATACTGTGATAGGTAAATGAGTCAAACAGGAGTGGGCTACAAGGATATGAGCTTTAGGACTAGATGCTGGACATGGATTTCTGAACTGGCTTTGCTTCCTGAGGATATATAATGTCTTTAGCCATTGATCAAGAGAGGGTGAAGGATTTGGGTAGCTGGGATTCAGCAGGAAAAAAAATCCAATCAACTACTCAAAAGCATCAGGGCCCCCAACGGCAAATACCAAAGGCAAAACCAGGGCTGAATTCAAAGAGGATGTGTATTTTGGGAAACAGACGCTGCTGTTGATGAACAGCTACACAGTTGGCAAAGTAGTTCCACTACAGGTAGACNAATCAAGACCAAAACTAAGTGCTACTAGCTATTAGTCAATGAAATTAACCTTGTAGATATACAGCCTGTATTGGAATATGATACATTTGAAATTGCGGAGGATTTTGCTCACTGTTTTTTTCTGGAGAATGCTCTTCCAAGCCTTTTATAGTCCATTGACAGAGATAAGAGTTGGCCAAGTTTTGTAATCAAGAAATGTCTTTTGGCGGGACAGTATGATCAAGGAGTCAAGGTAGTTTTATCTGTAGTGCTTGTAGCCTCTAAATATTTACAGGAGCATTAATAGATTTCCCCAATGGATCATTCAAAGGCAGAAATCCCTCCACAATCTGCATCCACTTAAATATATGTATCTGGAACAAAAACTTCCATATCTAGATAGTCACCTTGCAGTCAGTAAAGAAACAGGCACTTTCAGAACATGATCCATATGACCTATTCAGACGTTACTGTAGGATGAGATACATCAGGCATTGTCCATTTTTCTCTGTTAAATATAAAAGTAACATAGAGTGATGCTGTGAATGTCTACATGTAATCAGATGAATCCTGCCGCTAAAGCCTGTCTCTGTTGCTAAGGGAAATGTATCTCCTTCAGAAGATGAACGTTCTTCAGGAGAGGTCTTCAAAACCAGATTAAAACTGGCACAGCTAAGAAAGGCCATGTTTGTTTGATATCAACAGGTTTGAAACTTCTGGCTTTCTTTCAGCTTGCTTTCTAGGTGCAGGACCAAATTTCTAACAAAATCAGAGAATTGTTGGCGCAGAGGCAAGGCAAAGAGGAGTACCCAGTGATACTTGCGAGGAGAAAGTTAAACCAGTGTAATGCAGACTTCATCTCTTAGGTGTGGGGAGCAATACATTCACAGTAGGTGTTCCCCTTTCCCTGTCACAGTGCAAGTTCATCTCACATTATTTCACATGCATGTTTCTTCAGCTGGGATGGACTGAAATCTCTCAAAAGCTTAGGAGAAGGCCTGTGACCTGAGTGAGGTGTGGTAGGTGACAGCAGAGGCCCAGGAAGAAAGAGAAGCCATTAAGAGGTGCTTCTGACAGGACAGGAACAGATCCCAAAGAGCATAGCCTATGTAAATGAGAAGTAAAAGCACCAGCATCTGAAGAGAGAAGGTGCTCTTCATGTAGGATGAGTAATGAAACTGCAAATGATGGAGGCAAAACAAGTTCAAAAGCTTTATATTGGCACACTCAATAGAAGGTCCCGAATTTCCTCTGCAATTGCCACCAGCAGTAAGGTTACTAAAACCTGCACATTCCATTTGGAGTGAGTGAAACATTCTAAGATGCATGGATGCAGCCAAAAAGCTGGAGCAGCTGAGTCACTAAGTGGAAAGCAGTGCTTGGAAGGGCAATTGGCGCTGGCTCGTGGCGGGTTCTCAGAAATCTGCTGAGTTAAATCTGCTAGTGGGCAAAGAAAGACTGAGCCATCACTTTTGGTTTATGCTAAATTACAGTCTAACCCAAAGGCCAAAGAACTGAGGGAAACAGTAATGATGGACAGGTCAATATTTGGATCATGCCTTTAAAAAAAAGGAATGCACATTTTGATTTTGGGTTTTGAAAGTGTTAGCATAAACTATGGCAAAAGAAAGCAAACCTTAATCTTCAATTTGCATTGACAGATAAAAGTATGGAGGCACCATCCCTTTCCTTCCCTCTCTCCTTTTTTACTCTGTGCCTCTTGGGTGAAATGTTCAAATGAAAAATATATTTAGTTAAAGTTCAGGCATCAGCATACAATGTGGAAAAAAAAAAAAGCAACACGGTAGGCAAACATAATCAAGTATTTTGGGCATGAATAGAGTACATTAACGAGAATTTTCATACATCTAAAAAAGATAATCCCTAAAAAACCCTCAAACAAATTCCACTGAAAGTAGGTATAAACTTCTGCTGCATTATCAGTTCAGGCTAACAGATGGAACATAAGGCCAAGTCAAAAATGTACAGCTCAAACTGTGTCTTACTGCTGAAGACTAAGCTGTGCAGGATAGACAAGCTTTAGTTAAGGCAATAGGAATCTTTCACTGACTTCAGCTTCAGGACCTAAGCTGTAAGCTGAATTCACCTTAAATGAATGCAAATAGTGTTAACAGTCAACAGGCACTGCTTCCTGCACTATGTATGTATGTGATGTGCTTCACGCAATAAGCCCGTCTGCTTGGGGCAGGGGGGCAGCTGGACACTACCTTAGCTAGAGATTTGGAGAAGGTCTCAAAAAATCAGTACCAAAGGTACTGAGATCAGTTTATGCTAACACTTTCGAAACCCAAATGTTCTCAGATTGTGAACTTTTATGGCATCCTCTGTGAACAGAAGGGTAACTACCAGGTCTTTCTTTGATCCAGGTGTTGCCAAGCCACAGGACGACATTGCTTATTTGAACTTCAGAAAACTGACACCAAATGGTGCCTCTGTCTTAGCTGGACATGACAATGTGAAGAACCAATGTTACCTGAATCTTGTGAAAAGGATTAAGACTTGATGATGATGGTACAGCTTAAAATGTCTCCTGCTCTGTGTGGTTGCTGTGGGAACCCGAGTGGAAGTACCATAGAAACCCGCAGAAGATTATGTAAGAGAATCCCTCATGCCCTGTAACCAAATCTGGGTGTTGTTGGGAGGAGAAGGCTCTGAAGGAGGTGGGGAAAAGATCACAACATCTTGGTGGCCAGCAAAGGCTGTGGGAGCCACAGCAAATAACCAGCAAGGGAGTGGTTTTATCTGAGAAGGGGAGAGAGAGACCAGGGTGGAAAATCTGTAAACGAAAGGGATCTGCATAGCTTCCACTCTAGACTAAATCCTGAAATTAAACTTGAACAGGAAAGCCTCCAGATGATAGCACAGTGGCTTAGCAGCAAACTTGTCATTATGTTTTCTCAAGTAAGGCCGGAGGGTAGAAAGGAAGTTTGCCAGCATCAAGAGACAATCTCATAAACAGTGGACAAGACAGATATTTTCCGAGACTAGAGTAATTTATTGTTCTGTAAAGAAGTTAGCAGATCTTTTATAACAATTCTTCTGTTTTCTTCTTCCTCAGTTTTAAAAATATTTAATATCCTGTAACGTCTTCCATTCTACAGAAGCTGTCAAGCATCTGTAGAACATCACTAGACACAAGCAGATAAAAAGAAGACAGAAACTGCTAACAAGTACTATATTAGCATAGTATCATCTCTAGTACCAATATTTTTCATTTAACAAAAGAAAAAAAAAAAAAGAAGAATGCTCCCAAATGCATGATTTTCAGATGGAAGGACATTAGATTTACGAAGCCATTCACAGTATATTATCCATAAGATAAGTGAAAGAATTACCTCCACTTACAGCTGTGGTACCAACCATCAGGACCTAAATCAATCAGTCGGAAACAATTGATTTCTGACCTAGGTCTCTACTACTTTGACTGCTTATCTCTGGTCATGGCTGTTATCTATGCCACTGTGAGAAGAAGTCATCATCAGTAGTTTTGGAAGAGAATTCCTGTGTCCTGTCAGTGCCATCAACAATAAACTCAACTGTACAAGCAATATTTTCCCTTGGAAAAACAGGCTATATAATGAGATCTGACTTCCGTTTGAATGAGACACAAGCATGGCCATGACAAGCGTATCTGCATCATAAATGAAATTATTTCTATCTTGAGCAATAAACTACAGAGCTTTCTTGCTCCAGGTCAGTGTATTTCATATTGTCTAGAAGAACAATGAGTCAAAAATCATGTTCGCCTCTCACTTGAAATGATCTTAACTTCATAATCATGATCAATGCACATTCATGGTGTGTAGTCCATGTGAATGGGGAACAATAAATGATGAGAGAAGCAGTAACATCTGATGCCAACTGAAGCTGGCTTGCAATGTTCCAATAGCTAAGTTTTCAGATGATTTCTGAATCTTTATATAGTGTATTGGAGACTGGTTTTGGGCACTCTTTTTTTCCTTCTTTTTCACTGATTACCGTAAAAGAGGATTCAGAATATCACCAGCTCATCATGCCCAAAAAATCCTCACCGTCTGGACTACTTTTAAACTAGGAGATAACTGTCAACTCTCTGCCAGATTTTTATTATGTTGGCCTTTTCCACCTGTTGAACCCTTGTAATCAGAAAGACAAGCACGTCTTCCACAACAAAATATGTGTGTGCAAACAGGCATACGGCCAGCCAGCTGGGTTATCTGAGGGCAAAACAATGTCTGTGAAGTGAGCAAGTCCATGTATTTGATACAAACTTAACTTGAACAAATACCGTTTGACAAAACCAGCAAAACAGAACATTAGAGTTCATCAGCTGCTTTGGGATTCCTGTTGCTGATGTCTTACTGGTAAAGGCACCACTTACGCTTGCTGTCAGAAGGTGTCCAGAAGGTGGTAAAGGGGTACTGGCAGAATCCACAAACTGCCCTGTTTGGCTGGCAGCAGACAGACTCAGAAGAGCGGTGGATAAAGTAGACTGAAGTAGGAGTGTGTCACTGTGCCTGCAGGGACACAGAGAGGAGGCAATCAAGCATGGGGTGAAGAAAGTCATCCTTTTCAAGTCCTTGTTCTAGTTTTACCACCTTTGGGATGATATTTGCTCTCATAGCATTACCAGAAAGCTACTTGTGGAGTCCCATCAGCCAGAAAAAAAGAGTGCTGCCTCAGACTTCAGCAGAAAAGGGAGATCCACGTTCCTTATAATCGTTACTTTTCCTGCCCCTTCAAAAAATACTAACTTTTTTTTTTATAAATGAGGATGGTCCTTCCCTCCACCCCATGATGTGATTGCTTATTGATGAAAAGGAAGTAGCGCTGCTCTCGTAGCAAACAAACGTGACCTAGGGCTACCAGGAACTCTATGATTAATACCTCCAGCCATCAGACAGACACAGACTATGGACCAGGATGCTGGGTTAAGTGCTTTGCCGTCATTAGGTCATGGGGGAGGCCCCAGCTTTGAAACGCTGTGGGAGTATGAGAAGTGACAATCTGTGGTGCGAACAGTGCCCCTAGAAGGGTGATTGCCCTTGTAAGGCATTGTCCTAGGTAGGCATCTCAGGCAATATCGAATTGGAGCCAGCCATTAGACCCTCAGGCCCTTATTTAATTCCTCGTTTATTAGAAGTAAGGTAGTTTTACTGTTAAATTTTCCTCCCCTCTTCCCCTTTCCCTCCATCCCAAAATAAAGAGGTGTGCTAATTTTCTTGAGCACAAGGTGGCAGGATTCAGCTTCACTTTAAAGCCAAAAAGCGCTGAACAGTGCTTGAAACACAAGGTAAAACCGCTTCGGTTACTCTGGAGTGGAAAATCAGATATGATAAAGTAGCTAGGTAAATCTGAAAATAAGTGGAACGCTGGAAATAACAAAAGCCAGGCTAGGGCACTCAGAGAGCCCTTCGTGTTTGGAGGAAATTCAGAAAAGGGCCGTGTGGAACCCGAGTTTTGTTACGGAGGGAGAAGATGTGGGAGCTCAGGGAAAAGAGGCAAGTACATGTCAGAATAGTTATTAGCCCAGCAGATCTTGGAGATTTGCATCCATATGTTTGGTCTGGGTCACGGTCCAGCCCTGTCTCTCTGACCACAGTTCTAGCTTGAATACAGTAAAATCTTCACAGGGAAAGTTTCATGGGAATCGGGATATTTCTCTCGAAAACAAAAGGTGTCTGATAGAATAAGGAGGTCCTGTGAGCTGTCCAAGCTATCCCACTTGTAACAGCTAAAAATCCCCAAATGGTAAGCAAAATGTAAGCAGTTTATTTCTATGCAGCTTATGTGCTGGTGTGTAAGTCTGGTCTTTCTGTATGCACCCTTTGGACAGGATAGTACACACACAAATCTTCTGTCCCTTACCTGTTCCCAGACTCTGTGGTACAGTTTCTTATTCCCCTACCCAAATAACAGTAGTCTCACGGGGATTCTTTGCGTTTTCAGCTCCTGCCTCTTTTCAAGAAATCCACACTTTCACCCTTTCAGATATTTACTATAATTGCTATGATACGAAGATATTTTATGTATGGTGTAACAGTTGAAGTTTCAGAGTGATCAAAATCTATTCCAGGATGGTAATTTCAAGAAAACACTTTGAATATTTCAGCATCTTCAGGTTTTGCTTCTAATATATCCAGATGCATGTGCTCTCATAGCTTTCTCTATGGCAGTAAAAAAAAAAAAAAGGGCAAAGAAATGTGCATTGCAAGGGAACAGAATCTCTGGGAGGCTGTTAATTTGTTTTCACCTACCGAAGGCAAATCTGACTCTACTTCACCTGCTCTGGAGAGACGCTCACCTCACCTGCTCTGAGAAGGCTCTATCGCTCAAGATCCGAACGTGAATCTTCCTTGCTGTAAATCAAGTGCATTACTTCTTGTCCTATCCCATAGACAAGGAAAAAAATTATTACCTGTCCCGTTGCATACCCTTTTACATATTTCAGGAGTGTTACTGCACTTCCCTTCAGTCTTTCATGCACTGAAGAAAGACAGTTCTTTCAGTCTTGACTGAGAGTTCATATTTTCTAGCCCTCTGATCACACTCTATAGCTGTGCCATCTTTTCAAGTCTTTGTTCTAGTTTTACCACCTTCAGGAGGATGTTTGCTCCCACAGCGTTACAGAAAAGATACTTGTCTCTAGTGGTTTAGTTGTGGCCCTCCTTTAAGTAATGATTTGTAAGAAGTATTTGAGCAGTTCTTTCCTACTTTCTTTAATCTGTAAGAAAAAGCATGGAAGAATGTTGTTATCATTATAAATAAAACTTACTTGTGTAGAAATTAAGTCACACTTTGTCACAGAAATTTTTTGTACTGCTACTCTCTTGCAAATCTAGAATTAAAAGACTCAAAGCATCTAGCTGTGCCTATCGAAAGAACTGCTGTTTCCCCCAGTAGGCCAGCACCGGTACTTCTTGGTGGAACACTCCCTAGCTTTCATTTTGGCAACTTTGGTGGCCCAAATCTATTTTGATAAAATGCTAATTTTAGTGGGGAAATACATTTTTAGCAAAATTTGGTGTTTTACCAACATGTTTTCACACCTGGTCATTTTTGGCACTGTCACACAGGAACCTGTGTGGGTAAGTCCCAGTCCTTCTAAGAAATGATTACTGTACAACTCAGCAATGCTCTTGTGAGAAGTATCTTTGAGTTGTAGAAAATACAAACTGGTGTTCACTGTAACAGCTGATAATACTCCTTTCTGGTGCGTGCTCTAGCGTTATTCAACACTTACTTGCAGCCTTAGGAGTTCAAGGTCTTACCTGCAGAACTTTACTCTTCCAACACTATTGAATTATCTAATTAGCCAGTTGGATCCAACTGCGTGTTTTTATCTGAAACTTCTTTGACAACTTCTCAGTTTCCCAGAATCACAGAAAATAGATACATATGATGTCTGTGAAGAAACAAAGTCCAGTATTTGCCCATATAGGATTACACGACTGTGAGCTTAGTGTCATAAAGTCACTAGCAGAATTACAATGAGTATTTATTGCCTTAAAGAGCTGACGTCTGTGTTTTCATCCAGAAGAGAGAGGGGGAATTAAGCACATTTTTCAAAGCTGTAAGCAGACTTGGATAGAGAACAGTAACACAGGGCTTCAAAGTTTTACTTCTGTTCTGTGTTAGAGACCTTTCTCAAGGGTTTTTGAAAACAGTTATGCATCATGTGGCTTTGTTATTCCTTGGGACTCTCTCAATCTCCTTTGCGTTTTATTTAGAAAGGACAAAGTGTTGAACTTGGTGAGGAGGAGATATACTCTGAGTAGAATAAATGTATCCATATGACAATTTTACTTAAATTGCAGATAAATTTGGTTTAAATATGGTTGCATGATTGACAATATTTTCAATTATGTGTCTTTATTTAGTCTTCACTCATTGCCTTATAGGGAGGTATAAATCAGTGTTTCAGCTAGGTATGGCTATGCCTTTCTTAGTAGGATGTTCTCTGAAAGCAAAAACAACCCTGCCTGTGGCTATGCCAGGCCTACGAGTGCACCCAGTAAGAACTGGATTTTTCTGTAGCCTAAGCAAATGCAAACAGAACGGAATGGACTTCCAATTAATAAGTGCCCCGTCCAGTTGATTCCTGAGGACTTTCTAACAGTGTATTGACTACTTGTTCTGTAACTTTGTAACAAAAAAATTCTCTAACCTTTCTTTAATTCACCCTGATTTACTTCAGCTAATTAGATAAGAAAGGACCGCCACCATCTTCGGATATAATGGTACAGAGGTAAGTAAACAGACTGCCAACACAAGGCAAGGACTGCCTGTCATTTGCCAGGACAGAAGGAACACAACCTCAGAAAGGGCAGGGCAAGAACATAATAATTAGGCCAGATTTCCCAGATCAGCCACTCTTTGCACCTGCGAATACG
>VZSZ01008972.1:389214-435326 GCA_013398815.1 Ibidorhyncha struthersii | reverse complement strand
CTAGGTGTTCTTCTTACTACATCATCACTGCCTATTTGACAGAAACAGTATGATCTTCAGAGAGCGCCAGAATTCTGGAAAGCTGCTGAGAGTTGTCCACCCACACCAAGAGTTCTGAGAAGATCAAGATATACATGTCAAAGGATAACACTTAGATCAACATTCGGGTGGTCGGAATTATCACTCATTTTTGAAAACTAGGGCAGGATTTGTTAATGCAGATCTGTTTCAAACTTTTTAAACTATCTGTTTCTTTGGTAGTCGAGAAAAATGCTAATGAGGGAATGGGGTAAGGCAGAACTGATAATAGTAAAATGAACTCAAAGCAATGTAGAGTCAGCAAGTACGCACCTGGGGTTAAAAGGATGTACAAATTTCACTGGCAGTCCTTAGACAAACCATGGCTTGAGATCTTAGTACTAAAATGTTGACAAGTCCTGTTTTGGAAGAATACAAGTGGACGGTAGCAGCACAGAATGAAAAAAAGTGTCCTGATTGGAGAAGAATTACAGATGCCTCCAGAATTACTCAGTTTTTCAGCCCTAAATGTACAGGGAAAGATTTAATTTAATCTAAAACTAAAGTCAAGTTTAACAAGTCTTCTGTTTCCATTGTTGAAATCCTAGAGATTGAAATAAGGCTTCTAGGTTGGCTTTACCATGCATTAAACATGGCAGACTCTGCTTTCAATCATGCTATCATAAAAAAAGGACCAATGAATTTAACTGATTTAGTCTGGATTTAGAACTGTTTAACAACGTACAGAGCAATGACGGAATGGCTGTACTTAAAAATGTAGCACACCTAAATTGAAAAAAACCAGACTATGTAAATAGAATACAAATGATTAACATGATTGGCTCTCCCTGCCATTTAAAAAGAGATTTTTTTTTTTCCTCATTTAAGTGAGAAAGCTAAGCTAAGATTGTACAGAACAAACCTCATTCTGTTTTTTAAGCAAAACTCTCTTAGTCTAGGAGTGATTCTGAGCACCTTAAGTGAGTGTTTCGCTCATGCAGAAACTGTAGCATTTAGCCTGTACCAGAAAAAGAAACTCCTTCCACACAGCTCTAGGGAAAACATATAACACCTCAAAGAAAAAATGTCTCCTGTAGTTCTGAATATCCTTTCTTTCAAGATACTTATTGACTTCCGTACTTTTGTTTAAAGCGGAATGGTCACAATCAGGCCAATGCATTTTTCATGCTAATAAAGACAATTAACCACTCACCATGCCAGCAGTCAATTTTGTGTGAAGGAAAAGGGAAGCAACCGTTTTCGAGAAATCAAAACATGAGTTACAATGCCAAAATTATAGTAGAACAGCTTATGGATGCAATCTCAACCAGTGAATTAAAAAATAATAGGAAAAAGACAGAGTCCTTCCTCGAAGCCCATCTATAGAGCTGTTGTTCAAATGAACTCTACAATACAGCCAGCCAAGATCTTTTTAAGAATTAATTCTTTTTCACGAAATGCTGATCTCTTTAAGCTAGAGCTTTTCTTATGAACACACTGTTCAGCTGGGAAATTTTTTAGATTCCAGCAGAATCTTTTTTGAAGGAGAAATCCCTCTTCTCCCCCCACAAAAAAAGACACAGTAAAATGAAACTGTGGAATGACAAAGCCATTGGACAAGAGCTGAACAAAAGGATTATGTGCTACACTTTTGTAATGCCTGTATTCACCAGAACTATTAATAAAAAGTTTACAATAACTATGAGTAGAATGACTACAATGACTTATTAATATTTTCCAACATCTCTCATAAATGTGAATTTAAATTTTGGGGAATCTTGGGGGTAGATTCCCATCCAGTCTGAGTTTTTGCATCATAAGTAGTTGCCTCAGGCCAAGTACAGAAAAAAATTCCCAGGTTAATTATTTTCTCTGGTTTGTTGTTTGTTTTTGGGGGGGTGTTTTTTGGGAAAGGCAGAAAGCTTGAAACTGTGCAGAAAGATTATCTGTCTGCCAGTTTTTCACTGTCCTAGTGAAATACATGGAAGATACCTTTTGAATATTCAGTGTCACTTAATAAAAACCTGCTAATACATGTCTCAAATTGGGTTCTTAAAAAAAAAATAAATCAGTGAATACTTTTGAAGCCCCCTTTTTTTTAGCTCACCAATAGGAAACAGCAGCATAGACAGGTTTTATGACCACATTTATGACCCCATAATAAAGATAATCTCCCCACCTGACTGGGATAGTGTGGAAACAAATCAGCATCTAAAGTATTCAAAATTCTAGTCGTGAGCGTGATAAGAATAAAACCCCTAAGGAAATGAACAACTTTGTCTTCTGAGCAAGGCTTGAATCATTTCAGTAAATAAACCACAGAGGCATTAACTGAACAATGAGAGAAAAAAAATATTGCATAGCTACTCATTATGAGAACATCATCTATCCTCTGTGCTGAATCAAGTATGTATTTGGTACTAAAAATACTATGATTCATATAATTAAAGACTGTATCATAATGAACATAATTACAAGAGGTAGAATTAAGATTGGACAGGAAAACATTCTGGCATTTCATAAATTTTGAATGCTTAATTTTATCCTTCAGAAATATTCTTTGAATGTGCGTAAATACGTAAGAGTATAGTAAGCAGGAGAGAACATAAACAATAATGAGAGAGACTAATGTTCAGAGGAAAATACAGATTTTAATCTCATTTTTAATTACAAGGTTTGGAGAGTGAGACCACACTGAAGGGAGGAGAGGTCATGAGATCTCATGTTGGCTTTGCTCAAAATGCAGGATGCCTCATGCATGTTGCCATCTCAGACTAAAACTGAATTAAAGCAGTTTCTACCTTTTGGATGCCTGAAAGCCAGAGAAATGTCCCTGTTCTGCTTTTTGCTGTGCCAAACAGACCCAGAGGTAAAAAGCTGACTTAGATTTAAGGATTTGAATACAGAAAGGCCTAAATACATTTTAATAGGCTCTAATGTTGCTATCTAATTAAATACATGCAAACCCAAAAGCAAACCAAAATATTCATCCCCTGAAAAACTCCTTTTCATATGGTACAATGAAAAAAAAAAAAAATACAAAGGCAAAGAATGGAATCAAGGCATATATCTTGTCATCTGTTTTGGAAATATATTTTGAGAGTCATGTGTTTTCCAGTTTAAGTTTTAAATTTATCTCTTGACAGCTTAAAAAGTCTGCAAATAGACAATATACAGGAGGAAAAATATCTCTTCTACACCAAACCTCTGAAAGTAGACTTTTCTCCCCTTCTAAAGACACAGAACTTCCTGATTCCCAAGGCTATTGACTGCATGTTCTGCCAGGCTGCCCAAGCTAAACTCAGTGCAGTGAAGCAAGTCTCCCACCAGCAAAATCCACCTCATGTTACTAAAGGATCACCATACTCAATTTAAAATATCAATCCCTTTTAAGATTCACATTTGCAAAAAAGTAACAATTTTGTTCCTTGACTATAGAACATCAGAAAACAATGGATGGGATAAATTTACCAGAAAGATGTTACTGAAATAACCAAAATTTCCTGTCTTGCATGTGGCCACAAAACCCAAGATGTAACTTTCCACTTGAAAGCACACTGGACAGAATTCACTCCAGAAGGTCCACCCTATTCTAAATAGCATAAAGAAGGGATAAAGGAGGTGGTTAAGGATTTGTATTGCATATTTTTCCCAACAAATCCAAGGACCAGCTTTATGTGGATTGCCTCACCTGCTCTTGAGTAAGGGGGCCAAATCAGACTACTCATTGAACTGAAATCACAAAGGGAAATTTTGTTAATTGGAATGTAATTCTGCAGTTTGGAACTTGATCACGCTGCTACAGACTGGGGAGAAGTGCAGGGAGCACATCTAACCTTGAGAATGACGGCATTTCTCCTTATTCTTTAAAACCCATTTCTGTGTGCTCCCAGCCTACTTTTTTCTGTATCTTATACCTCTTGCTCCACTTGAACACAAACTCAAATGAACTACTCACCGTGTCTCCTACCCCATCACTGCCGGTACAAAAGCCATCCTGTACTGCAGATCTTGCCACTTGGAACAGGTCTCCATACAGCCACACCTCATTATTTTCCTGCGTCTGCTCAAACAAGATTTGAAATACGGTCCTTTCTCTGCTAGGTGTGCTTTTCCAAATTTTATCACTTAATGTCCCCAAATGCTTTGGGCTACAAATGTGGCCCAAATGTTAATAAAGATGCACTGTATTAGTCTAAAAGAAAAGTACAGCTAGTCAAAAAATAGTATGCAAGTTTTTTGGAAGCTTCCACAAACTTTTTTTTTTGTCAAAATCCAGTATTTCACAAAAACTTGGAGCACAGAAGTTTCTGAGCAGCTCTCACATAAACTAGAACTTTTAGTTCTGTAGAATATGTTTGTGTTTCCCTCCAAAAAACGTGCACTAAGATGAAACCTTCTCAGTGATCCCTCTCAGTGGACGAAGTTTAAGAGGATTTGATATTCTGCTATTCATTGTGGTATTTAGCACTATGTGATCCAAAGTCTGACTCTCGCCAAACAGAACCGACCCATCAGTAGGATATGGTTTAACCATGACATAACTCACAAAGGCAGGGCAGCCTCAGATAAGGAGGACTGAGAGTTGTTAGAAGTTGTTAGAAGGCAAAACAGACATCTATCTGCCCTCATTTTCATGAGCTACAGCTGCGGGAAACTCTGCCAAAGCTTGCAGCGGTAAGGGCAGGACCCTGCCTGCTAGAGGAGGCAGCAGAGCTGAGTGACACACTGACCCACCGGGTGCTGGACAAAGGGCCATCAGCTTCACAGTCTTGTTTCATTCCCTGGCAAAGCCCTACTTTACTTCTTAAAGGACAGTCATGTTCAGAAACCCTGGTCGCAGGCTGTTTCTGTGTACAGCAGATACGGCCTATTGCTTTCTTTTGAAGAAGCAGTTGAACCAGAAGTGCCCAAACCATCAATGGTATGCTGCAGATTATGCCTATTCTTTGAGAGGTTGGGCATTTGGGTACAGAATCCCCTCAATTTAGGATAGCATCAGACACAATGACCTGCACATGGAGCTGTACCTTGAGGCCCGCCAGCAGCAACAGCCTAAAATCAGCATACTAGATGTTTTTGCATTCCTTCAGAACAGGCTAAGGAACATTCAAAAGACAGAACTTCAGCTATGTCTGCAATTAATTAAAGAAGAGGTAAATTCAGAGAGGGGTAAATATCCAGTACAGATAATCAGAGAATAAAATGTCAGACATGCTCCAAATCAAATGTCACTGCAGAAATGAAATGAAAAACTGGAGACACTGTTTTTGTCTGACCAGTTCATTTGCTGCATTCTCAAGGTTAACATTTATCCATTTTCGTAAGACCAGTCACATTACCAATCGCATTGAGGTTCTAATAACCATTGTATAAAACAAGGGAATTGATCTCAAAATACACTGAGGCATGCAGAGCTCAGTACATCAATGCAAACCCAGGGAGACTTTAGTTAATTGTGTATGTTATTTACATATTTGTATCCAGAGTACTTGTGAACAAAAGGTGTGATAAGCTCTTTTTCTCCCTTGATATATTGACACTCCACATAATTCTGAATGTTTCACAGAAACAAACAAACAAAAAAATAATCACAATCACTTCTTAATTTTGCTTGTACCTATTTGTGCTCACATACATTCCTCCTGATGTAAGGAAAAGGAAAGGGTGATGAAGTTTCCACCCAGAATATAAAAACATCAATGGCACAGTCAAAGAGCTATGGACAATTTTCCATAGTTAGTGATGAGCTGATTTAAAAGACAGTGAGTTGGAAAACTAATCCTTTTCAAATTTAAAATATGAACATAAACATGGGCAAGTACTTTACTAAGCTGTTACACAGATTTGCAAAGAATCATCAGTTTAGTATCAGCATCTTATCATCTCTTTAATGCCAGGATGAGCACAAGTGAGTTTTGTTGCTGTTTTCCTTCCCTTCTACCAAGGAAAAGAAGACGGCTTTGTACACATCACAGTTGACTAGAATTCAAGACATCGAATTTTAACTCCTGAGCATATTCCCTGTTAGTAAGAGTGAAGAAGTGAAGGGGGGGGCTAGTTCTCAGGTATGAGTTCTGGAGGTTGTTTATTTGAACGTCTGATATGAATTCAAATGACAAATCCTAAAGAAAGAAATTCTCATTTCTGAGCACTTCTGCCATCCCTACAGGAAAGCATCACCAACAAACCAAAAACAATAACAGTAAGTTTCCACACCTAGGACCCCTAAAACCATCAACTGAGATAACTCTATTGCCATGGAAAAGTAATAAATAACTTGTGCAAATTAAAATAGAAGTAGCAAAAAGCTTGATTAACCTCTGTTCCTACTATTTTTCCTTTTAAGTAACAGACAGTGTCCTAAAAGCTATGCAAACTTTCAGAAGGAAGCCAAGACAAAAGAAACCACCACTACCCAATGTAAACTGTTCTTTACTAATCATTTCTAAAGGACAGTCAGAGAGGAACTCATGGTCAAACTGCACAGCATTTTGAGAAAACTTTTGAAAACAAATCTCACGCAGCTCAGAACTTCCTGCAAATTGGTTTGACGTCCAGAACATTTACCACAGCATCAGTAGCTTAAAATACGTCACAGCTTCAGGTTTTAAACACAGACCTCCAAGAAGTATGTAAACCTTTTCAAGTACTCCTGCTTGTCAAATGGAGATGGAAATTTTTTGAGAAGCTGTTCCAAATCCTAGCTCAGAGTTGTTCAACTCCTGGTCACAGAAGGGACCAGAAACAGCAAAATAAAACTTCACTTTCTCTTGAAAAAAGGTCAGTCACAAACCCTGGACTTCGGAAAATATAGGGTTGAGTTTGCACTCCAGTTTCTTATTCAGTCACATTTGATCTGACCCTGTCTGACCCTCTTCAGCCGTGAGGGGTCACAGTTACTATTAATGTACCGCAAGGTACATTCCTAGTCATAACTAGTACCTTACTAGAAGTAACTAGGTAAGTTACTTCTCCCATGATCAGCTGCCAAGAACAAATACAATACTAACAGAGTTCAGGAACAACCGGGCGTAAAGGACCTATGAAGACAGATGATTCAAACACTTCAATCAGTTAGTGACTTCAGCAGCTGCTATGCACCCCCACTTCCCAAGGCTCTCGGGAACCATAGCCTCAGAAGTCTCTCTCCCTCTGCTCCTTTCCCCTTCCTTAACTAAATTGAAAAGAGTAAGTAAGAAATAGAGCACATGGAACATTTTGATGTCCCTCAATAAATCTACCGGTCATTTTAAGACAGTACTAAGATACTTTAAAATAAGGTATTTGCTCCAGGCTCTACACATCTTCAGTCAATAAGGCTTTGTAGGTGATTTTACAGGACAATACCCAGAAATATACAGCAGGAGTCCAACTTTTAACCAGATTCAGATTCTTTGCCTAAAAAAAGACATTTCAACATTACAAAACAGAATTTGAAAGAACAAATATTATGCCTGGATTTTGACAGTTAAACTAAAAAAATAAACCTAAAGTCTGCTCTGAAGTTTCTAAAGCAACTTAGACCCTGTTCCTGAAAAATCTTAAGATGTATGATTATTAAATGCTAAATACAGAAAAAAATCCAAGTGATTTTTAAAGGGCAGTCATAACAGTAAATGAAACAATGACTGCTATCAGACAGTTTTACATGTTCTAATTTCAAGGCAAAAGAAATTACAACAAACAAGAGTGGGCTACTTTGGGATAAAGTATTTTATTTATCAAAGAGTTAAAGAATTAAGTGTTATTCTTGTGACGGTATTATACTTCTGCATAAGGTAGTGAAACGATCACGTTGAATTTTGGTCAACCTTACTGCGAGCAGAGGGTGTGTAATATCCAGCAGGAACGATCCTCAGTTTATATCACTTTAATAATCCTGTTAACAATAAATTAGGCTTGACCAAAAACATAATAATATATTTCCTGTAAATGAGATATTAAAATGTTTACTCTGTAATCTCCAAGGAGCCACTAAAATCACTGCTGCTGCAGGCCTTGTTAAAGCCTGGTCCAGTTCAGTAAACCATATTATTCTGTGTATGGGGAGAATTACACCACACTCAAACTCATTTTTGCCTTGGGAATAATTAAATGCATATTGTACCTTAAAGTTACAGCACCAGGAAGCCTGTATATTGAACTACTTTAATTAGAAGGCAGTTTACATATTTCTCAGCCCCAGTTTGTCTTAAACATGCTGGTGAAAAATTTAAAGATGGCTAAAGTTCCTCCTTCCCTTTTTTACTTTGCTTAAATTACTGTTTATAAATATTATAATCAATCAGGCCACTAGAGCCAGAACCTTTCACTTACAGATTGGGGAGTAGGTTCTACTTACAATTCTCTTCATGGCAAGCCCTATAATCCTTGTGTTCTAGAGAAGCTTGCTACATGCTAAATACTCAGTCACTGCATGCCAGGGAAACACTAGCAACAGGCCAGGAGAAAAACTGTTAGCTTTTTGTTCTAAGCTCCCTCTCTTAACAGGTGACAGGCTGAACTCTATTGTGACTACACAGCCCGGCCTCTGACTCCAACAACTTGGATTAGATGGATCTTTTTGGAAATCTGTACATTTTTGCATTACTAATAGGATACAGTTACATTAAATGTCACAGGAAGGTATAGACATCTGGGATACACATACAAACAAGTAATGTGAAAGTGTGGCAGTATTAGTTTTCTCCACCACCCTTGCAGGCGAGCATGGATCACAGCAGGTCGTAGTCCTCCCACGCCTCCAGGCTAGGTACTTTGCTCACATTAGCATGACTCGATTCACATCATCTCATCTTCATCCTCTTGCACAAAACATTTATTTAAAAAAGCACAAAAGTCTTTTTTGAATGCTTATCTGAGAAGCCGCTTGGGACTCATGACCATAAGCAAGCATCGCAAAGAAGCTGTTGAAATGACATTTCAAATTAGGTACCAATTTTGCTTTAGCTCCTGGTGTGCAATCTCTAAAGGTAGCAGAATGTAATGCAGGTAGGAGAGACCTGTCCATCAGAGCCCAAGGAAGCAGAGCCAGGCCGAAAGGATGTGGCTACAGCAGGAAAGCAGGGGAAAGAAGTGACATGCTGCCTATTCTACTGTTAAGCTGACCACAAATATGTTGAGACCCATGATTTTGAGACCACCAAAGCTAAGCACCACAGAGAGCTGTGCTCATTGCTCCTCTGCCCTACTGTGGTACATTCCTAAACCACAAAGATAAGCTGCTTGGAATTAAATACAGTCAGTGAATTTTAGGAAGGCTGAAAAGAATGATGGATTGCAATTTATATGCTGCACGATACTGTCAGTTTAATTGGACATGTGTACTTGATATTTATTTCAAATCAGCTTTAACTGTAGATGGATTCAAATGGCCAGCAATCCGATTTGAATGCAAATTGAAATACAATCAAAGAGTTTGAGATGTTCTCATTGAACGTGCAGATTTGGCTCATTAAAGGGGAATTCAAAGGGATTAAATATCCTGATACTGATGTGTTCAAGTGGTTGGATCCAAGATTTTGAGACCCTATTACTACATTAAGCAATTTCTGAAGGAGAAGAAAATTGCTATTGAAGAGGAAGCCTAGAAAACAAAGATAAAGATAAGCAGAAACCTATGAAAGGAAAACCAGCTTAAAAAAAAAAAATACAGTCAATTCTGACGTCATTCAGGTGTGGGGGGCCTTAGGAAATTCCCTCTGCTTTTTGTGCCATAGTTTCTGGTAACTGCAGAAGGTGGCTAAAATGCTTATAAGGTATATGCCGCTAGGCAAAAAGCTTACGATTTCAATGGTTATTTGGAGGGACAGGAAGTCAAACACTGGTCATTTTAAATCACGTTCCTTTTGTGTTTATAACCAGAGTCAGCATATTTTTAGATAGTGTGCTAAGTCATTAGAGCTTGAACTAGGCTGCACTGTGCAACAGGGAGTACCACACAGAATGAAAAAGGAAACATTTTGCTGATGGTGTAGCCTAATACCATACTAAAACCAGTAAGCAAAGACTTACAAGTATATCAGTATTTCATGTATCACTTTCAATACCACATCTCCCGATTACAGATATTTACACTAAATTTTCTTTTGTCCTGGAAGTTAGAGGAGGGGTTAAAGTGAAAATTAAATATAGGAAGTGTGAAACACTATACAGTTGGAAACTATAAACAGTAAGTGCTGCAAAATGCAAAGAATAAAAGAATAAGCCTAACTTTGCTTTCCTTTGCTGTTAATAGAAGACAAGTTTAACTCAGTTTTGATCAAAGAATAATGGCATTTATCATGTCTTTGTTAAAAAATCCCAAAAGCACAGCATCACAAATGGCTGCATCTCATATTTAGAGGTTAACTGCTTTCCACTTTTTCCCAAACTTTGAACCACGTAAACAGACAGAGAGCTGGAAAATGAAACACAAGGTGTCCTTAAATTCATAAGTCCTTACACAGCACATGGAACAACTGTAAACTTCAGTGTAATTTCTGAAACATTTTAATTATTACTTAATCATTAGTATTTGTATAGCCTATAAGCCACAGCACTGTATTAAGGCACTGCTGCTCCTATGTTATCCCAGACCTCTGGGATTGAGATCCAGAAGGTTCAGCACTTTCATTGAGTTTACATGCATGTACTCTCATTTGTGCGCTGACACAGAAATTAAGCACACTTTGTTAAAGCTGCACATTAGGTTTTTGCAGATGCAGTCATGTGTTGACAGCAGCAGAGATGAAATACTGGGGTGCGCTGTGGCAATGACATCTCAGACAGTGCTTGAACACCATGTTGAGCTGTCGTCCACAAGGAGCAGTTGACTTAGCAGTTAGACGATAAGAACATTGCTTTGCTGATCACTTCATGCATTTGGTCTTCCATCAGAAAAGTACAAGCAACAGCGTGGGCACTAAGTACAAATGGCTTCTGTTACGATAAGGAGAAAATATTGCTCTTGATTGCATGATAGATTTCAGCCAGGCTTTCAAATGTGGAAGCCTCATTTGTACCCAAAACAGACCCCTCGGGCTACAAGCAAGACAGATGCTTGAATGTGAAAGTGAGCAACTACTGACACTTTCTGTACACAGCTACTTAGTAATAATTTTGAAAAGTGGATGTAATAGGTACATAGTCATCCATGTCTTCAAAATGCTGTGCCTTGACATCTCTTGTGAATTCATTACAAGCCTTGCAATATTTGATGTCTTTCTCAATGTCAAATAACTATTTATCTCTAAAAGTTTCTTGTCATCATTGCTTTGGGGAAAAAAGGTTTAAACATGTGAGGTAAGGTTTTAAAAGCTTGAGGCAAATTCACAGAATTTGCCAACAGTATTATTTTCAAGCCGGATGCATGATTTATGAATACTAGGGAGCAGAAATATGACTACTAAAAAGAAGCAAGAGGGAAATTTAGTACGACAATGTATGCTTTATAAAGCTCATGGTCTAATTAAGAGTACTAGGTATACAAAATAAAGAATTTGAGCAGATAATCATATATAAGAACCCAAGCCAGAGCCTCACTCTCCATTAATAATCATTATAAATTACAAATATTTTAAGGCAATCTGGCAATTAACCTCCAACACAAGCAGGCATTAGTTACAGATGCTTGGGTAGCTCCTGCCCCTCCTTCTTCCAGAGCTGTAAATTGAAATGTGCTAGTGAAGCGAGTGAAAAATAATATACTTTTCAAAATTCACAGTGTGAAAATTAACTTGGCTTTCATTGTCCCAATTTTGATCACTTCTGTAACGATGCAAGAAGAAAGAAAACCAAAACTCTGCCACTAGCCCTGAAAAGATTCTTTAAGCAGAACTCAGTGCCAAGGGCACTGATTTACAGCCCCAGAGCATCTGTAGCTTAAAGCATTTCCCCAAGGCTTCTTAGGAAAAACAAGAGAAAAAACATGATTGAATCAAGCCAGTCCCTCCCTGAGTCATGGCTGGTGAGGCCAGAGTCCTGCCTGCAGGGGCAACAAGATCACCGGTATGCTGGTAGTTACCCAACAGAGTTTGGTATATTCGATATGGCAACCTTTGACTTATTTTTGAAGGTAACTGAGGCTGGAAGAAGCATTGATCCTGTGAACATCTCCCCTCACATGGCAAGTTTTTCAGGCAATTCTCCTCAAATAGGCCTTTGCAATGGCAATCCACACCGTATGAATCTCAATTCAATTGCACACCATGGGATCATGCTGGATGAAGAATATCAGGATTCCAGAGAGCAGTAGGGGAAAAACGTTTATCCCCAGCAGAACAAGCTGTTTAGGATTTGATAAAACACAACAATGATTCCTTTTCCTCCACAATGACATGCTGACCCTATGGGTATTTTCTCCCATGTCTCCATCCTCACAGATCACTCTTGGTGATAGAAATGCAATACATGGGGCTGTAGGGAACATAAATACAGAGCCAGCAGCAGTGGTATCACGCTGAAGCTGATCAATAACAGCACAGAGCTTCTGGGGTTTTTGTTTTGTTGGGTTTTGTTGTTTTCAAAAAATAAAGCCACTCTCACTGAAGTTGCACAGAAGGCAGGGAAACAGTACCTTTCCTCTCCTGCAGCAGGTTTGTTTCTAGAGTTGGACAGTTTGGGTGATTCCCAGCCAAGAGGTGGTACAGACCTAGTACAGTAACTGCTGTGAGAGCCCTGTCTGAGGTCCGCTCTCAGAGAACAAGCACACCTACCTATTCAGACACGGACTGTAGCACGACAGCTTCATCCACTCTGGGCCACAGCACGTGCAAACTCCTGCTCGGTGCCATCTGCACGCCTTTGCAGGCTCTTGCTGCAGAGTCCTGCCCAGCAGTGTAGGAACCTGGACACTGCCTGCTCAGTTTGTACTGAGGTCTGTATTAAAGCAGAAGACCAGGAAGGCACTCAAAAGGGCACAGGAAGAGTGAAGTCTAGAATGAAAATCAGCCTTGGCACCAACTTTTCCAGTGAATCTCTAAATTACAGTACTAATTACTTCAATTTCACGTGCAGTCTGATTTATCCAGGACAGGTTAGCTCTGACACAGATGACAGGAGCCCCGACCTCGCCCTGACATTCCATACTGCCATAAAAGGTGCAGGTAAGAGACAAGGGCTCAGGAACCACAGCGTGAGATTGCCAGGGCAGTAGTTTACTGGTAATGGAAACAGCCCTGGAATGTGAAATTCACTTTTTGACGTGATTACACTGGCTTCATTTCACTGAGAACATTGGCATTTCACAAATACTATCTCAAATGTATTCACTGTATTCAGAAAAGAGCAAATTATTGTTAATTATGTCATCCTGAAAATATAATCATCAGTTAAATTTCTCTATCTTCTATTTAATCAAAGCGTACAAACAGCAATAAAAACGTCCTTCTTATTAAACTGAGAAGCCTCTCCTCATTTCAGAGGTGCTAGTGTTTTACATATACATTGAAACATCTAACAATATGAAACTGTAACATGTAACTGGCAAAATTAAACTTGATGGTTTTTACACCTAAAGTAGTAGTAAATAAACTTACACTGTTCTCTGGAAGTACAGTATGTGGTTTTCTACTTGCATATCACCTGAACATTAGATGTGCCACTAGGTCTGCAGTCTGCCTCTAGCATACAGCCACTACACAATACTTGGGAAAGAGATAAAAAACAGCAATCCTGTAACACATTAAATAATTGTTACAGCACAATAAACTGAAGAGAGATCAATTCTTTCTGACCTCTGCAAGATATTAAATTCCTTGCATTTATTCTCTTCACAGGTACTAGAGGAACACAAACTCAATGATCTCACAGAAAGAAATTCACTTTTGAATATTGATTTACCAAGGATAATAAAGACTGAATACAAACTATCTAAGCTGCAACGTGTATCTTCAGATCTGACCTAACTTTTCTGAAAGTTCACGGGAATTTTGACTTTAAACAACAACAATTTGAGGCCCATTTAGGAGAAACACAGCTGGGGATACAAAATAGAGCTTTAGCTGAAATGAAGAGATGAAAATCAGGACTCAGGGTTCCATTTTCAGACAACAGAATCATTAAAATGTTGGTTTGAAGTCATGTAGTCCAACAGAGTCTAAGATCACGTGCACCACACCCATTCCAGAGACGGGAATGGGGTTGAGGAGTTCCCCAGGTCCTGCACTTTATTGCCTTTCCAAAAACTGGGTATAACACTTGGTATTTTCAGTCATCGGGAATTCGCCAGACTCCTTCCCAGTTACCATAATTTGTCATAGACATTATAAACCAGCCCCACAATCACAACAGCCTACTTTTTCAGAACCCTTGGGCACATCCAGCCCCATGAACTTCAATACATCCACCTTCTGTAAGCAGTCCCCAACTAGTTGCTCCCCTGATGTTGGCTGCACTTCTTTCCAAGTTGTTCTAATATGTACAGAGGTCTGGGTTCAGGCTTTGCTCTTGAAGACTCAAGTTAAAATAATACCCATTACCTTTACCTTTTCCTTTTACCAACGGGCAAACACTTTTGCTGAATTTCCTTGTACCACTAGAGTATTTCCAGACTCCCTTCTTGTTAGCTTTCATGTTTGCTCCTCATTTCTCTCCAGCTGGGCTTTGATATGATTTTGGATGAATTACTTAACGTCAACGTTTTCACAAATGCCCACTATTTTGGGTTCGTAATTTGACTTGAAAGGCAAGCACTGACACAAGCTTAGGATGTAACTTAACTTGGGGGGGTCTATGTAAGGAACCTAAGCCCTCGAAAGAGCCAGTGGACAGTGAGGTTGGAGCTTGTGGAAGTGGTGTGAAAATCCCCAATGGCATTGCTAGCTGGCCAAGCAAAAATTCAGGCAGATTTGGCAGATACAAAGGTGTGGTTTGCAGTGCCTCATGACTATGATTTCTGTGAAACAAAGAAACTCCTAACTAGGGTCTCATTCCAAAAGTACATGAGTGCTCAAATATTTCCAAAAGACATTGCAGGCAAACATTTATGCTTTGGGTGGTCCAACATCACGCATCTTTAACAGGGTCCTAATATTCCTCAAGGCTGAGGAAATCAAGATGAAAAGCCCCACTTAGGATCATCCAGGTCAACAGCTGACCAGAATACAGACCTTCATTCTCTTCCCAGTTCAGTCAATGACACTGAAATGCACTGCTTGTACACAAAACTGAGAGCATGATATATTATTACAAAAGGATGAATTGCTAAGAAAGCAAGCAGAGAAACATTTGCACACAAAGGACACACTGTAAAGTGAGCCTGCATATACTGTAGCTCTTCACAGAGACACAGTCAGCAAAAAAAAAACCCAAAGAGAAAAAGCAATTAGGACCCTGTAGTGGCATAAATCTGTGATGTACCATGTACAGATCTACTATTACAAACAATCTCAAGACTAAGGAATAAGATCGCAGTCAGTCAGACGCAAGATACTAACAAGCATCAAGAGCTACTTGAATTTAATTCAGTGTTTTAAATGGATCTCAGGAGGGTTCTATGAGTCAGATTGTCTTGCAGGGGAATTTCACATTAGAAGCTGAGAGCCAACAGCATCAGCACCGTGACAAAAGTTACATGGTACAGACAGGGTACCACATGTACAGAGAGCTTAAACAGACTAATGTCACTCAAACAGCAACTGGGGAGAGAGGTGGCAGCAGTGCACATAGGAATGCTATAGTGAGTCATGTTGGGAGCAAGGGAGCAGATTAAGCTGTTAACTCACTTGCGCAGACATTTACTCACTCCTCATAAAACCAACACATAGCTATAACAGTTGTCACAACTCAAAGCCTCCTTCCACAGCGACAAAGATTATTCATACTTCCAAATATTACAAGCTGGGAGACAAGTAATGCTAACGAAGAAGCTGTCAGTTCTAATAAATGGCATTAAGACTACCTGGCCAGAAAAGGACTAGATCTTTGTAATAGCATCTAACATTAAAATTATTAAAAAGAATTTGTTAAGATGACACTGTTGGGAATTTTCTGGCTAAAAGCATTTCCATTTGAAAATGAAAATGTAACAGAACAATTTTTTTTATAGAAATATACCAATCTCAATTATACTTCTATCTCAAAAAAGTTTTGCATTTCATGGTGGAATTTCTGTTAGCAGAAAGAGGAATCAATACTCACTTCACCCTAAACACCACTAGAATAGACAAATCCCAGCTATGAGCCAGACAGAACAGTATCTCAAGGCTGATATTCATGGGGAAGTGAGTGGTCTAGGCTATGGGTCTACTGTGTGTGCCAGAGTACAACCCAGGCTGCTCTGCAGGACAGAAGAGAAGGGCCTGACAAGGAAACACACACTTAACACTTGAAAAGGTGTTGGCTTTGTTACAACGTAAAACAAACAAACAAAAAAGAAGTAATGACAAACAGAAACTTTCCTAAGGTGTTCTGTTATTAATCTAATTCTTTCAAAGCCTAAAGCAGTTTCTAGCTATAGAAAATACTAGGGTAAAAAAAAAAAAAAAGGATAAAATCTGAGATGTAGAAAAGCAGATAATCCAGCATGAACTTAATGCAAAGTTTTTTGAAAAGCCTTTTCTGTTCCTGGAAACACAAAATTAGACCAAGAAAGATCTGATCTAGCCTGTGTTCCCAATAACTCTCAAAGCCAAATCTCAGCTTTCACTGTTGGGCCAATTCCCATGTTTGGCCAACTCTCCAAGTCCACATGGAAAAACAGGGCAAGCCATATTGCACATCAACACAATCCTACCACCTGTGTGTTTGGATCTGTCACAAGCTGTTGGCAGACTGCAGAATGTAATACAGAAGCTTAAATGCCCTCCAAAATTGCTGTACGCATTTCTGATTGACTGCCATATGGAAGATCTGTATACTATATGCTAGAAACAAGAAAGGAAATAGTAGAAAGGAAAGACACCTAATTTAGCAGGCTACAAGTGCACAGATCTCCACTGATTCAGTCAGGAGCAATGAATGAATTTCTAAAGACCACTCGAGATTTGAAGAAACTGTATGTAACTTAAGGACATGAAAATTTTCGACACCAGCATTCTGCACTGTGAAGATTCAACTTATGCTTAAGTATCATGTTGAACTAGAAAGCTGATAATGGTGAGTGATAAAGAGCTAAAGAATAAAGAGAGAGCTCAGCCAACTTCAAAATTTCATTCTTTACAACTGTGCCTCTGCACCACTGGTACTGTCTGACTTTCTAGAACAGGGCTTTCCTGCCACCTGTCCTACTCAAGGAAACCTGGATTGATCTGGTACTTATATCAACAACTTCTGAGAAAGATGGATGTCAATAGCCAAGATTTGGGTTAACCTTACAGTCTTTATAGCAGCAGACTCTACACACAGAATGTTTAGGATTGGTCTCTTAATTTTAATTACTGAGTTTTATTTGTTATTCTGACAGGGAAAAAAGGAGGCACTGTGCTAGGAGAAAGAGAAGTCCACAAGGTGACAACAGGGACACAGGGCTAGCCAGTGGTCCCAAGTCTGACCTAACCCTCCCTACACCGTAAAACTATCAGGTATTTACAGTTGAAGACTACCATCTTTTCATGCAAGGCAACAGCAAAGGTTATGAAAAAAGCCAGGAAGAGCACATCCCAGCAGGTGAAGTAAGTGTTTTCAACTAATAGGAAAATATTCTACCCATGTCACCATACTGACTAGTGCTGGCAACCTGTATTCAAACTTGGCAAGAGTCCACCGCCACCACTGGGAGTTTGTTGAAGGAATTACACTCACTGTAGCAAAATAGACAGATAATAATAATGAAATTGTCACAGGCACGTCTTCTAGCCTCTTCTAGTCTGTCTGGAGGCGCGGAACACCTCCAGCCCCAGGGGTGGTGGTGGCACAGAGTACTATACTCTCTCTCCAGGAATCAAACATTTCAAAATATCTGTAAACATCATGCTTTGCCCAATATTCAGAATTAGGGCAGATTTCACTTCATGCAATCAAATGTCTTTGTTCCTGTTTCCCAATAAACTCTTGAAGATATTTTAAGACATCATACCTGCTCTCGGCAACAGTTTATCCTGAACAGTGAAGCAATTCCAAATGCTGCTCTATTTTATCAGACTAAAGCCATAAAATCTCTCATTACAAAATTTGCTTTTAGCACTTGGAGAGCTGAAGGTTGGGATCCTAATCATGGCTGTGCGATGAAGGAACAGCACTCACAGAAAACAACATAAAAAGAGCAGTATAAACAATGTGATGACAAAAGTTCTTCAAGGTTCAGAGCAAGTGTTCAGTAGGACAACGCCTCAAAAATGAAGAAGTTTAACACCAACACACACAACTGTGGCACAGGATTGCTAGGCTCTGAATAGAGAGTTGTGTATAGTCCCTAAACATTGCTGGTCTTCTAACCGGCTATCTGTAAGACAACAGAAATGATGTCACAAAAAAACCTTATTATTTAATAAAGTCCTGCAGATTTTTACCTGAAAGGTGTTGCTGAAGTGCAAAGCATTAAATCATATATGGCTCACCTGTGTCATATATTAGCATAACTTCTTTTTTCCTCTAGCAGTTTGTCTTAGTGAGCTTCTCACACTATCTTCCCCCACCCCCAGGATAAAGTTAGCTAGCAGCCAGCATTCAGAGTACCTAAAATCAACACCTATAGCCACAATTTACTTGTCTGACTGTTGCTGCTTGAAATTGAGGTACTGAAACTTACTTTCTGAAATTTACTTTCTGAAATTCCACTGAGAAGATAGAAATTGCAAGGGAGATCTGGACACAATTTCCCATTTTGCTNGGGTGGGTCGGTGGGGGTGAAATTTAGGTAGATAAGATATTTCCACATATTTTTTTCACCAAACTTATCTGCCACATGTTGCATACTTTAAAACAGGAAGATGTAAAAATACTCCACAGATGCAGCCCCTGGTTCTACATATTTCAAAGCATTTCAAAATGAAATACATCTAAATTATGGCTGCACTCCTGGGTGATGATCTTTGACTGAAAGACTAGTAAACTCTATGGACAGATTCATAATCAAGAGGGCTTGAAATAGGCACTGAAAAGACCTGCTGCTACCTTGCTGAAAACATACAGCACAAGACACTTAACTAATGCTATGCACACTTGATGACACTCTTCCAGTTGCCAGCCTCTAAGTGTTTTACACACATCGTTGAATTCAGCCTTACAGCACCCATACCGTACAGGTTATCATCTACAGAAGAAAGCTACAAATAGGTTTTCAGCATCTGTTTGATCTTTTAAAATCAGTTTGCTTTGATTCAGATTGTACCTGCTCCAAGTGTGTTTACTGTGAATGGCATTATAATCACATTTACTACTACAAATAGTCATGAAGAGCAATTTTAAAATTAACGACAAAGTATTCATAAAAAGCCCACTTTGATCTCTCTGCTTTGGAGAATAATGAATACCACAGGAAAAAAATAATTTCAAAATATTAGAAATATTGAAGGAAATAAAGGGGGAAATCCAAAAACCTTCCCTAGGTTATTTTCTGAGTCAAGCCGCTTCATATCTAGTCAGCTGGACACTGATAAGCACCTGTGTTATATGTTGTACTTGCATCATAGATTGGGCAGCCATGTTTCCTCTACAAAATTAAATTACATCGTTTCGTCACAGTATGTCTTCAGTGCAGTGCTAATTAAGATGTCCTCATTCACACTTGAGCTCCAAGATTAGCCTACCTCGGATGGTAAACCTAATGCCAAATCAACACTTGAGTTACTCATTCTGTGACAGTGCTTCATTCTCACCCCTGTTTCTCCAGAACGTTTGGGGCTTGTATCTTGACCCTATGTGGGACTGCAAGTAAATCGGGTGGCTCAAATCATCTGCCAGGCGATTGTGCAGAGGAAGAAAAAAAAATCACTGTCATTTTGAGTACAGAGGCAGGATATCCGGGGTCACCACTGTGGTTTGCAATCTCAATGAAAGGAAAAGGAAGCCTAGCTACTTTCATTTAATTAGAGAGTGTTTCACTGGTTTGTTAGAACCATTTCTGGCTAGCACTAAAGTACTTAGCAAATCTTTTCAACAAGAAGCATTTTGAGAATACACTGATAAGGCTACACTATAATATCACTAAGATGTTAATGATACCAATTAACATAAGTTTAATGTAAATATAAATGAAGGAATGGTGTTGCTGATATGGATTAGACATCCTGCTGTCTTGATGCAACATCATTAATGCACAAATGCGAGCAGTACATGAGATTTAAAAGGCAAGCTTTACGCAATGCTTCTTTGGAGCCTTCTCTTAAGACAACTATGTCCAGCATCCTATTCTGCCAGGCCGCAACAAAGGTGAGCAGGGCAAGACACTGGAGTGTTGCCAGAAAGCAGTAATTACAACAGTAGAATGAAACCAATGTTAACTGCATCTCTTGATTTCTGCTAACATCAGCCTAGGTCTTGTGTAAGTTCAGAGTGATTTGTCAGTCAAAGCGTTAAGATGTTACTTTGACCCCATCTAATCTTAGGCCAGCCTGACAGTCTGCTAAACTAAAGAAACTTAAAATAAAATACCATTTCTTCCTCCTGCCTTTTATATAAGCTAATGCAGAAATTGGAAATTGGACCCAGTTTCCCCTAGACTCAGTTTTCTGCAGCTTAAACAGGCAAAGAAAGAACTAGGAACTTCAGCTGTACACCGCTTTTGGAATAACTGTTGTCTCTAAGACTTTTCAATTTACATACCCAGAAACTAACACAGTAACAATTTCTCTCTCACACACACTTTTACACATATTTGAAGCCAAATTCCAAAGTGCAAGTACATATCAATAGTTTCATTCAGAAATCAGAAAATGGAAACTGAGGTATGCAGTCAGAGCCAACTAAACACAGCTCAGAGACAAGAGCTGGAGGCTATTTCTTGGGAGCACAAAGGGAGCCAAGTGGTCCAGGGAAGTCCAGGGAGGACAGTAGATGAAGATGAAGAAGAGACACTTGTTCCTCTAGGAAGGCGGCTAGAGGAAGAAGGAGAAAAATCAGCATTCTAACAACACAGAAATAGCTTTCTGCTAGCAACATGTTAACACAGAAACTGTCAATATTTTAAACTTTCTTCCAAAATATTGTGAAGACAACTCTGACCTCCTGTGCAAGGTCATAAAATTAATTACAGTGTAAGAAGGTAATGAAAATAGCCAGCTTTCCAAATACATTCCCCTCCTGGGTGGAGAGAGGGGAATAGATGAAACAAAGCATTTAATTAATTCAAAATGTTTAGGCATGGTGGGAAAAATGCAATTTGCACTCAGAGCACAAATGCTGTTATTTGGTAATATTCAACTTCTGCATCATGAGGTCTGTAAATTCAACGTAGGAGACCACCCTTTACTAGATATATCCAGCAAGTCTCATTTTCACACTAGAATAACTTCTTCCATTTAAGCACAGTGCAAGTGAAGAGATTCACGTATTCGGCCACTATTAGTGTAACCTGAACTACATGGGTAAGTCCATCAAGTATTCTAGGGACAACCAACTCATCATTCAGTGAAACTATTAACTTAAATTTATAGGGTAGAACTGATACAGCCAGATGCATAAAATCCTGATTCTGCTTACAGAAGAAATACTAACTGTATCTTTCTTCCCTCGCTCTGTAACACATACAATTCTCATTTGAAACAATAGCTAAATATGCAATAATAATTTGTAATGTGAAATACGGTTAATGTGTTTCCTCTGAGAGTTCCTTTTCCAGAACATAGCAGAAACTACTTTTATTGCTCAAGTTTTCATTACAGAAATGCCATAGTACATATATCTTTGGTCTCCCATGTACCTTGCTACAGAGCGTGACAAACTAATGATAAGGCTTTTCCTGCCTCCCCCATCACCTCCCCCTTTTTTTTTTTCCTATCATCAGTGCACTAATATTTAGACAGATTTACTTTGAAGCAAATATTAAATGACTAGGAAGCTGTTTCCATTTCTCATTCTCATTCTGATTAATGAGCTGGAGGAACACTGCCTCCCTTCCTTCTCCTTCTGTGGTTGAAAACATACCGAGCTTATCCCTCTTCTACACCATTAAAAAATAATTTTAGAATTGCATTCCCTAGCAGATGGATGGGACTTACATAACACTGTTGGCTTTTCCAAAAGGGAATTGGGATCAGCAAAGCCACCCTTCAGCGGTCATTCTAGGATGACAGATGTAAGACAACACAGTACCAGGCTGTTGAAACAGAGTCAGGAAGCAAAAGGTGTGCACGTGTGTCTTCCTCTCTTACACACACACACACACAAATTACGTGCACAAGCAATGACCAGCCCATAAACAAAAAAATCCATCATTCCATATAAAGTCAAGCAAAAAGAGAAAGAAAAAATAGTAACTTTTTAGGGAGTGGAAAAGAAAAGGCCAGTTCCTGTATATAGTATAACGCATTTAAGGGAGAGATGAGGAAGAAAACCAGGAATATCATATACAGAAAAGTGCAGCCATCAAATACAACTCAGTAAGTACTGAGAGTGGCCGAGAAACAAGACTAGAGAGGCTTCTGGGCTACATGAGCTGTGAACAACAAAATTCTATGGTGTTTGATGTACCCAGTTTTCAGGAACACAAGGCTTTCAAATCAACAGGATGACCAAAAACATTGGCCTCATTGCCAGCTTTTCTTCCTTAAAAAGACAACCTGTGGATCTTCAACTCTAACTATTCTGATTGAAAAGAGCAACTGTATAAAAAGACAGACAATAAAGGCCCCTCAAGAACATCCTGAACTTTCCAAGAGATATTTAAAATACTTTTCTGAAGTAAAAAGACATCAAAATCCATTTTACACCTAAATGCTGAAACCACTCTCACTAAGGCTGTCACAGGCAAGGAACAGAAAACAAGGTACTTTCTGATGGATAATTGAGCAACAGCTGAGTAAAGAATGACATTAACCTGCAGAAGTTATTACCACGGCTTGCTGTGCCAGTACTGAACAGTTACATTACAATGAAAGTTGTTTGTAAAACAAACTCTATTATCAGTCAGTAGATAATAACTGAGCACCATCATGGCATAAATTATTACAGAAGACTACAAGCAGAGGTCATTAAGAAAAAGTCAATACTGAGAAAAAGCATATCAGTCCTTGACACAAAACAAGTCAGTAAAAGGCAACAAATTTCAGATTTGAAATCTAGAAATTTGACAGACAAGTTCTTTTTCACTCAATAATTAATAAACTTGTCCTACACCAGAATGATTTTTCTCTGCAAAGGAACTTTACTCTTAAGTCTGAGAAAACATGGGACTCTTCATTAAGCTCAAAAACCCCAAACAATTCGCAAAGTAGCATCCCAGTTGCATTTTTAAAGCAAAATATAGATATTCATTTATCAGCATGTTTTACGGTGCTTTATATGGCTGACCTGCAGTATTTCTCTCAGTCAGTTCATCATTCAACTGCACTCCCTTATGATGCCATACTGCTGTATGGCACAGTCATACACAGACACTCAAATGGTGTTGTTATTCCCCGTATAAAGAGTTTTCCCCATCAGCACACATGATGATGCTCCTCAAGTCATATAACTTCCATGGCATGCCACACTGTGGCTGGAGAAGACATGCTGTGTCAGAAGGGTAAAGAACAATCCCTGTGGAAAAGGACATACAAACTTTTTTTGTGCATGAACTAACGCAGCAAAACAACATCCACTGTAATCCCGAACAGAAAGCTAAGAAGGTATTTGGGGTCAGTCCAAGAAACTGATATTTCATTAACAAAAACTGAACTTCTCCCATGAAAAGTTCTGATTTCATGGAAGATACAATTTCTGCATGAAAGAAATTGTACAATTGTCCTAAATTACTTCTGTCTTTTCAGTTGGCTACAATGTGCTTCATTCCCGCTTTTTCCCCCTCCATGACATCCCTGAGACTCCATAATATAATAGGGGTTTCAATCTTCCGAAACAGCAGTTTCCTTCCTAAGTCCAGCTTCAAAAGAAAGGGAGAGCTCATTTTACTAACTTGCAACATCTCTCTCAGAATGCAGGCAACACAGAACATGTTCCATGTTCCGTAGCTAAAATGTAGCCTATCCACAGTTACACCCCCGGCTCCTGTCAGAAATGCAAAACGAATAAGNCCACACCACCAACAAAAAAAAAAAAACACCAAAAAACAAAACAAACCAACCGAAACCCATACTACTCAAGTTGACTGCGGAGGCAAATAACTCAACTAAAAAAAAGCTATCAGGATTTTGCAATTTTAATTTCTCTGCTCATCGAAGCTTTCTACTTTAAGGCAATTAAAACCAGGCATCAAAGGGACATGAAATTGATATCGGGTAGTGATTAATTTGAGAAAGAAATGTTCACGATTCAGTTAGACAGACACAATTCAGACATCCATGTCTTAGGAGTGGGGAGTATTAATGCAATAAGGAGAGCTGGGAGGGGCAAGGGGAAGACAACATGGAAGAGTATGTGCAATGCCTGTCCTCTGCAGGGTAGACATGTAACTGCCATGTGCTGCTCATGATGAGGACTCAGAAGCAGATGCAGAGCTACAATTTTTCTAGGCTATGAACAATTCCTTTTTTTTTCTCTCTTAACTTCGCCCCTACAAGTGTTTCCGCAATGCAACAAATGCAGAATCGAGATTTTGTGTGTACGCTCAAATTTAGCGGATTAACGCTGCCTGCCCAAACAGTGCTAGGCCACTCACCCTAGGTGAAGGAGATACATATTAACATTTCTGCTGGAACCAATTCCCTTTGACTCTGAAAACCCAGACATCAACATTATTTCTTCCCATTAAGACCTGCACCCTTCTAGTAAAAATAAGGCCATAAATGCAATGCCACTCAGGTGCACTTCGACTGAATAACAAGGTCACTAATGATCTGCTACAGTATCTATTTAATGCTTGATTGTGTCCATCTGCACAGTACCACCTACTTCGGTGTTTTTTAATGTTTTAAGAGTTGTTCAGATCACTTGATGAAAGCTGTACTGGAGGCGTATAGCATCACTTGTTTCATTTGTGTGGCCCTTACTGTGAAAATTCACCTCAATAAGGCCAGTTTGCAAGCTTCTAACAAGATGATGTGTGTGGCCTCTTGGCAGAGATTTTCCTGCAGAAGTGGCAGCTGATTTGCACAAGGGAAGGTATCCAGGCCCACCCTGGGTTGCAGCAAGCAGTACCAGACCTGGGCACGCAAAATAAGATGCTCTGTGCCTCCCCCACACTTTGGATCCAGAACACACGAAGAAGAAATACACCTGAGTCAAAGGCAAGCAGGACAGGAGCAAGCGACAGGGAGTGAAGATGGAAGGAGAAAGAGAACAAGACTTGTTGAGGAGCTGGAAAGCCTGTTTAGAAGAAAAGCCTGGAAGACAAAACTAGAAGGGAAGAGTATGTTGAGACAGAGGGAGCAAGGAACAAGTGAGCCCTGGTAATAAGTGAGAAGAGATAAAAGAGCCAATGGAAAGACGGAAATTCTGTTCACCAAAACACCACTGCTCTCCCTGTTTTCAAATTATCAAGGGAAGACGACAGTAAAATTATACAGGATTTCTTTCTCCTTTTGTAATAGAGTACTGGCGGCAAGCAATAAGTGAAAAGAAAGCCAGATGTTCTCGAAAAAAATTAAAATTGATCATGGTCTGATTGTTAATAAACACTGAAGTTGATAATATCTCTCATGGTTTGAGAGGAGCTGTTTTACTAGGCACTGTCAACTGCAACTGACTTGATACTGGCAATCAACATCCCCTATCTAAAACCAGAAATAGTAAGAGCAGAGTCAATTCCCTTTCAAACAGTCCAGATACATGCCCCAGCCTTGACCTGGAGAAATTGCCTAAAGGAATTAAAGGAACCCAAGTTCCCAGACAACTGGCTTTAAAAAAAAAGGAAATCAACTTGTGTCAGATGTTATCTAGAGACCTCTAAGAAACAAGCCTCTGAATAGCTCATCTGGCATGAAATAATAACAAATTGCACTCATCATGGTTTTGATATGGATCTGAATTGTCAAAAGCATTAGCCCACACTTCCCACACCACGGCCTCCTGAAAGCCAGGCGTTTAGAAGGGAAAGGAGCAGAGATGCAAAGAACAGTTGCTAGATTTGAGAACACTGTCTCCATTCAAACTAATAGAATATCCAGACAGATCATCTCACAGTTTTATTTTCTGGTGTGGTCGTACATTTAGCTAGACATTCTCAGGATGTTTAACATCCTAAAAAGAATCAGGTCATCCATTGCACTTAACATATTGATAGCAACCTTCTAACTAAAGCTATCTTAACATCTCTGAGAAAGCACATTGCACAGGGTAAGTTTTTCTACACTTGTTATTTTTCTTCTGCTGAAGAAAGTCAGCTTAGTTGGCTTCTTTATTAAAAAGTTCTTCAATGTAAATATTTTGATAAAATCTTCCCCTTAGTGTAATTCTGTTCTCTTATAAAGGCATTATAATAACTGGCCACTGATCTGGATACAACAGACAGCTGAGTTTGTCTCATTTACTCTGCTGCTTGTATTCCTTGCTAGATGAAGCGGAGTCATAAAAACTTCATTGCCTTATGAAAGATTTCGACTTGTGCCAATCTTCTGCAGTCTTATCCTGATGCAAACTTCATCAAGGATGGCAGACCGCGCTGCTGGTTCAAGTCCCAGATTAGAATAGCTTTGTCTTGTCAAAAGGAACTTTATTATGTGTCTTTGTGGCCTCAATCCATCAGCATGAATGGCACACCAAGCCAGGGATGATCAGGAAAAACTCCAATTACATTCAGTAAACAAACTTCATTGCTGCTGTTTCCAATAGAAAATCATATTTAGTCAGCCTGATATAGGAGGCAACAAATATCATAAGGTTACAGACTGACGTTTATAAAGAGCTGGCAACTGTACTCAGTGACTCAGGGAACTCAATGTCCATAAAGAAAAGCAGATGAACACATCTGTTACCCTTGCAAAAAAGATAGGGAAAAGGCAAGTACTTCCAAATGAGATGTGGAGGACTGTTCATTTCTGTATACAACATACCAAAATGCTACTGTGCAAGCCATGGCTTTGCTATATTGATTCATTTTAAGAACAAGCATTATTCAGCACAGTGTGTGGAAAAGCCTTCTGCCACAGTGCACAAGTCAAGAAATAAGCTGTATAAAGCAGTGTATAAAACAGATCTGACAACCTTGTCTGAACCTGTGCCTTTGGTGTTGGTGTCGACCCAGAACCATGTGTTTGCAGACTAGCTGCTGACATTAATGGTTTGCCACTGCCAGTATAACAGAGCCCTTGAGACAGTATTTTGATACAGGAATATAACTTCTAATGTACTAGATGCGTGCCATAGAAAAAAAACAAAATTGCAAAGCAAACAAAGGTAGCTATTTGACAGGAAAATGACATAAAAATGCTTTCAGGCATTAGCAATACTATTTAACAAATACTGTACACAAGTTTTAATTTAAAAGCTCTGCCAGGTCCTTCACAGTGGTGTCAAACATCGCAGTCCTCAGTGTATTCCTGCAGAAGGGAAGTCTGTTCGGTACTTTCCTCAATCACTGAAAAGAACCCCAAGCCTCCTCCTCTGCCACCACAGCAAGCATCAGAATCTAAATAGTTTCTCAGCCTTCACTTCCTTCAATTTTCCACTTGGGAATTTATTGAGAATTAACTTGCAAATTCCTGTTGAATAAATCTTTGATTTCTTTTTAATATGCAGAAGTAAATTGTAAGTTAGTGGTCAACTTTATCAGAGTTCTTTTTCTGCTTTCTTGAGTGGAAAACACCTGATTTACCAGCACTTGAGAATAACGGGCACCATTTTTGGTGAGGTAGCAATACAGACAGTGTTCTTTAAAGTGAGGGTGCAAAGCTGCCCTACTGGACTTGAACCCTGTGGTGTAAGTCATGAAACAGAACTGAGATAATTTAAGAGCAATACCAGAGAACCTGGCTTAGAATGCAGAATCAACTGCATTACTACTACACTAACACTCTTAGCAGCTGGATGGGTCAAGGACATGATTTTTAAGTCTTGCAAGGTTGTCAGCACCTAGTTAATAACTTCCATCTGAATTTGAAGTAAGGAATGCTACCTTGTAAATCTTGTACAGTACTTACTATGGCAGGGTAGATTTGCCTTGGATAAGGACATTATTAAGTATTAGCAAGGAAAGCCCCAAGGAGATTGCGCACAATGACAAAACCACGCTCCAGGGTGGGACAGCTGCAGAGAAGGTTGCACAGAACTCAGAAGGTTTTTAAGGTCAAAACCAGTAGTAGATACAGAAAGTAATTATACTGCAGGCTAGTTATAAAACTTTGCCAACAGCAGAATGACAGAGAGCTTCGCTTGAGGGTAGCAGAAAATAACTAGAAACAAGGCTGGCAATATTAATGAGGCATGTTGCTTAGTCTCTGGAAACAAATGTTGGAAGCATTTTGGCTGTGGGAAAGCACACTGGACGCTATGTAGCAAAGGATCCTAAAAACACTGCTTGCAATTCTGTATAGCAGAAGAGACACCTAAATGAAGAAGAGAAAGGAAAGATGAAGAGTGTGTGTGCGCTTGGGAAGAGGAGGCTGGGTGGTGTGTGCATGTGTGGCAGGTTGTTTGCTTGCTTGCTTAGGTTTTAAGGAAACTGAAATTCATCCTGGCATGTCTACACCAACAGGAAGTGCAACATGGGCTAGCATCAACATAGGGCTGTAAAGATTAGTTTGGGATGAATTTTAAAAATTGAAGTAGAAGCCTCAGGTAAAGAGGAAAACGAGATCTATAAAACAAGGGAAACAAGTTAAATGAATGGGGGGGGGGAACCAACCCAGACTTTGGAAAGTGAGACTAGTGTAACAACCAGAAAAGAGGAGCTTGCAAATAATTCTGAAGGACACAAAGTATAAAAGTTTAAGACGACAGATTTTTATGCCCAGGATTTGGACAGTATAAAAGTCGGATTAGGTTGCTCAGAGTGGCCTGAAGAAATTGTTTCAGCCATGTATGAATAATTTATATTAAGGACTCTTCGGTTTCAAAAGAACAAATACCCAAACCAGTCACTTTTAAGGGTGCCCCAACTCTGTTACCGTGGTCAGTTTGGCATCATTTCTACAGGGGCAGATATGCCAGCCTCTGGGGTTTCAGGCATGGAAGCAGCTCCCAGATCCCAAGGAGGTCACCAACAGGTGCTATGATTATCTGGGAAGCCACAAGGGTCCTTGTGCCAATGCACACTGGACATCCAGCTCATCACCTTAGCCCTCCTCCACTACAGTGTGTTCAGCATTACGGTAAAAGCAGCAGCAAAGGCTACTCCATGAGGTATCCATAAAACTGAACTCTCACCCTGATAAATAAGTTTATTTTTCTTCTATTGTTCCATTCTCTACACATTAAGTAATTTGTTTCTGTAGTAAACTGAATTTTGACGTTTGACAAAAATTTTCCTCACCTGCTACTTTTATTCCAACTTAAAAATGGCTTTCTTCCCCCTGTCCTTTGTTATAATTGTAATTGGAAGTAGACTACACAACTGTAGCCTTCTCGTTTGAATACGAATCTGGCAAACATCAGCAGAAGGCAGCAATGCCACCTAATAACTGATAACAAGTATTAGAAGACAAGAAAGAACACTTTTCCCCCCCGCTACTGCCCCAAACTGATTTCTAGTTTGATTGGGACTGTAATTCACTGCTAAAAAAATAAAACTAATAGCAATTACTCGTTACTCAACTTAGGTTGGTCGGCTTTGGTTAGTTCAAGAGGTCCTACAATATTGTTGCTTCACAATACAGTATACCACAATAGTGAATAGCACTCAAAATTCAGTTTCTGGTAATATTAATATATCATTCTTTGTAATAAATAGTTCACTTCTATATACATGTCTGTAAGAGGAAATAAACTGCTACAGTCCAATCTCAATTGTCAATACAGTAAATCCTCCTGGAGCAGTTTGAAGCTAGTGCTTTGTTGTACTTAAGGTTACATGCAAAAATAAGGCACACTCTAAAGCAAACCAATGCTACATAAAATCTAGAAAAATGATCCAAGTTTATCTCAAGAAATGATATAGTACTTCACCAGCAGCAAAACCACTAGGAAGTTTAAAGCAGAATTGTACAGACATGTACCTACCTCTTAGTGCTGAAGTGACAACTTGATCTACATAATTTAGTGTTCAAGTGGAATGGGAAAACAGTCTTTCCACACCCGCACACATTTGTATATCAGGTTCATACTGTTTCATAAGGCTTTGAAGGGCTCCATTTCACCTTACACATTCTGAAGTGTTTTGATTTAAATCTCCTCATCCACTGAAAACGAACTAGCAGTGAACTCCTTAAGGTGCCACAACCAACGGAGTTAAAGCCTTCTTCAGATCTAGACTTGAGATACTGAAAGAGCCAAGGTTTTGTTAGGTGGCAATGAAAGACTTCTTTCCAAACACAAGCATCTGCTATGAAAATAACTGATTCTTCACAGGTACCAAGGACAGTATTTTTTGAAAAGGGAAGGGGGAAAAGAGACATCGACATCTTTTATTTTTGGTTTTCTCTTTTTCTTTCTTTGCGTTTAATTTGACAGACTGAAAGTGACTAAAAGTTGGGTAGTGGATAACAGCACAGGAAAAGTTTAAGTGCTAATTTTCTGTCTAGAACAATTGAAGTTTCCTCTCTAAAAGTGAGGATTAGTGGTGCCTGGCCACCAAGGCAGGAGAGCTGAGTTTCTAATGAACCCATAAATCCAGATTATTTTCCTGGATTACCTGAATTTCTCAAATGTACAGTTTAGACTGAATGATTTAAACTCCTGATTTAGAATTCTCTGAGAGTAAAATGTGCTATAAAATTTTTGAGACATATTTTCATGCCTAAAAATGAGTTTAAGTGCCCATATGATGTACCCCAAATACACACACTTTGGTCTTCGTTCTTCTTACATTGTAGTCCAGGCATTTGCAAAACAAAGGCTTGAACTTAGTAAAGTGTTTTTCAAGGAGAAGCAGGAAAAAAAAAAAAGTCCACAAAAAAGCCAAGAAAATTCATAATACCACTAACCTGAGAAAGGTACTTTTAAGGTTAAAGGGTTCCAAGAAAGTAAATTCCTTCTAAGCCCATGGTCTGTGAGACAGACTAGTAAAGCTATTAGAAAGAAAGAAACAAGAAAAGAAAAAAAAAAAAAGAACAAGAGAAGGAACAACACTAACACAGAAACTAACCTTCAGACTTCAAGCCCCAAGGTCAAATGTGACAGATGCTAGTGATTCCTTCATTTATTTTTCCTGACACCTATCAATGCAATCAATCTCGAGTGAAGTTGTAGATGCCAAAAAGGGAATAGCCTATCATGATTTGTAGTAACCTTCAAAACCAGGTGCTCTTCCTCTGTTGGAAGTGCCCTGTGCAGAGATATATATGCACCTATTAAAGTACTGGCTACATGGAGAAGTATTTTATGGCTTCCTTGCTCACGCATGCACATTCAGATCTCAGTTTTTATTTGAGAGACACCTTTTACTAAACATATTTACACAGAAGTCTTTAGATGAATCTCAAGCTTGGTTAAGGCTCTAGAATAGTCTAGAGGTCCTACTCATGGCTCAAAATCCACACACGGCTTGCAAAGTCACTTTATGTGGTGTGTATAGGTATGCTTAAGTCAAAAGATGTATAGCGCAGTACCAACAATTCTATGCAGGGATTCTACAGTCCACATCCCCGAAGTGTGGGGTGACAAAACATATCATGCTGATCTGTCAGTGCCACAATCTCAACCTCCCTTTGCCTCTAAAGTGTTGCAAGGATTTGCAGGAAGAGACAAAGTCCCATTAACATAAAGCAATTACAATCTAAAAAGACACAGAAAAAATATCTAAGAGAAACTACCCTGCTCTTTTCTACAGAGAAAAAGTAGCAACAGAACAGAACAGGTGGTGTGCCAAGCTCATGCAGGAAATGTGGGATAGATATCGGAATTGAACTCAATCCAGTAGTTCAAATCTTATCTTTTGAATATACATCTGAACAAGGCTGGCATCCTCGTATTCCTGTTGAAGTAGCTGATCTGAGGATCTTCCCTGCCTCTCCTCTTCAAGGAGGCCTCAATTACCTTGAGTTATGTGAACAGTATTAAGATCCACTTGTTACATTATTATTTTGGGGGCAAGAATATATTATGAAATTAGTGATGAGGGAGGTCTGCAATGAAAGACCAAGTTGAAATTATGCTGTCATTTGCTATGGGCTTATTAAAAAGTTTGGTTTGATATACAGTGTATATAATACTGCAACTTACTTGCAGGTAGAGATATAAAATAGTAGTGGTAATTAAAATGAACAATGATATTTTTGTCCTTGCCCATCTCTAACTTCTCCAAAATACACAAATCAAAAGAACTAAAAATCAATCCTGTATTACAAACTCTGACCTTGTTGACAAGTTTTCATTCATGTTTTCCCTACTCTACTAAGCACATTTACAATCTTACTATCTTTATAATTATAAATTTAACAGATAGGAAAGCAAATAAGAGGTGAAATGAAATCAGTGGCTACAGTGATAGTCTGACAAGCCCCCAGAAATCAACACTCAAATTGTGGAAGTAACTCTGCTTTGCTAAATAACCAATATGCTACATAAATGTACTTGCTGCCTCCTCACCTCCAGTAACAAAAAACAGGAAGTCTGTTAAATAGCAACAAGAAAGGACTGTATACATAACCATGGGAGCAGAAAAACAGCAAAAGACAGTACCCACATCTAGTGGCATTTGGGATAAATGAGAGAGTGCCGTGCTCCATGGCAGGAATCATAACAGCTCTTTTGCCATTACAAAGGTTTGATAGCACTGCAGTGATTCTCTCCTGTATCATTTGCAGGTGCTTGTAAAACACAACAGAATTGCAAGAGATGCCAGAAGAGACTAAACCCACATCCACAAAGTCAGATCATCTAGAAACTCTACCATGTGACAAATTAATTCTAACAGAATACAGTAATGTGTTCTTCCCCATAGAAGAGTCCTACTGATTGCTTAGGAACTAAATTTGAGAAGGTCTAACCAAAGGTGTTACAAACCCCATATATTAAATACAGAGTAAGATCTTTCTGCTCTTTAAAAAAAATAATAAAGAAGTATACAATTCTGCTGAACTGATAAACAAGGACATAGTTATCTTCTCAGTGGCAAGCCTTGTTGCAAATATTATGTAGAAAAGTTATTATTGTATTTGGCAAAATTCTGTATAATACAAAACAAGTATCCCTTTGCTAGCCTCTGGTGTTTCATCACTCAGGAACAATTCACAGCTATCACTTCTGGCGTATTCTTCTTGGTGTTTGTTCCATATGCCCCATCCTATTGCTATGTAATGCATGTTACATTAGCTAGCTTTCTTCCTACGTGCAATAGATCAGATGCAGTGATATATGTCAAGTAAGAAAATAAAACAAATATGCACCTTCCACACAATAATTTCTGTAATGACTAACGCCTCATTATGGAATGGGTACAACTCTAGTCCACACGCTTGGGCTATTTTATTTTTTTCTAGAGAATGAGACCGGGGAAGCAAACAGAACATTGCTAGTTCTGCCTTCAAGTCTTTATGTGTGCCGAGTATCCATCGATAAAACACGTGGTATTTTGCATACAAAGGCAACACGGCTGAACCCTGGTAACAAATAAATATTGGGTGCCATGCTGTCTCTACCTGACTAATAAAACTTCATAGCTTTACATATGTTCTACTTAAAATCAGCTCCAAGTGCTGTCAACCAAAACCTTTGCTAGTGTGGTTTCACCCTGAATGAAATAGTAATACCTGACAGCATCCACTTGTTTCTCTTGTAAATGTGGGTGAACTGTGAAGACCTTGTAAGATATCAATACATGTAATTCAGGTTATGCCACTTAAAAAGGAAAAAAAAAAAAAAGGGGGGTAAAAAGATACTGACACTGAGCATAGTTCAAGATATGAAAAAATACACCCTGGAATTAATTTATTGCTTTACCATCCTTCAGGTACATTTGTTTCAATAAAACATACTCTTCCTGCTATGAGCTTGATTTTAAGCAATGGCGTGGACTCACCAGTGCACACACAAGTCACTGGGAACTACGCACACTTTACACCTCTTGTTTGCAAAACAATATATAAAGCGCAGGGAATCAAATAAGTGTCACCTGTGAAACTTTAAAGTGTTTTTATTTCTAGCACAGGCTCATCACTGAGGAATTCAATTACCTTGCGCCCAGAGCTAAAATCCTCTCAAAATTTTAGAAATCATTTAGTTATAGCATGGTCAAAGAATTCATTACAAAACAATACAATTCTTTACAATTTCCAAGACAAAGTAAAATATTAAACAGAACAGATTTCCACTTTAGGATTGCTAGTTCATTTAAGAACTTTACTGAATTATTCTTGACTTCCAATCAGCTATTCCTGATTCCTAATTAAAGGAAAGAAGATTTTTACAAAAGTGAGATTTGCATGTGTTGTTATCAGAGCCGCAATAATCAAATATTATTGCTCCAAACGAAGGGCAGAGAAGCACTCAAATTCCGGGATGAAGTTTCAGGGCAAATGATAACAAACTCCTATCCTCTCATCTGCCGCTGCAGTCTGTGAGTAGATACGTAACTATCCCTATGTGACACTTATGCGGGCACAGTATCAGAGCCTTTCTGCATTGCTGAGCTGGAGGAAGAGCTGCTACCTCTCACAGTGAAGACACAAGACCAGAGGGGGAAAAATGAACCAGCCAGCTGCTCCAAATGCAAAGTTTTATAACACACAGAGTACCAAGGAGTCAGCCATACAAACCCATGAAAGCCACAGGCACATCCTCACTACCCTATGTGCCACAGAAATGCATTGGGAAGCAAGCTATACCTTCTTGCAAATGTATGCAATAACCAAGCTACCACCAAACCCACCTTCTTTAAAAGCACAGACCCTGTTTACTGTGGTGACAATCTCCATCTGCAATGCACAGCTGAGTAGTCTGTATTGATTCCATCAGATGGCAAAGTAGGCATTTGTTATCATAGTTAAAGCGAACTTTCCCTTCCCTTCAATGCTGCTTACATTTGGCACTTGCCTGTGCTCCTGGTGAGTTCTGCCTGCCCACAGATCCAAGCTAGAGCTCCTCCATGCAGCACAGCAAAGCATTTTACACAAAGCAGTATTCCCTGCAAGTGCCAAGGAACAGCGGCATTGCCAAGACAGGAGGCACTTTGCACAAAGCATGCTTATTAGCTGTGACACAGAGCACAGCATTTGCAAAGAGCTAAGGAAGAAGACAGCTGCTGCGGCTCCCCTAATTACCTTTCCCCAGACATCAACAGTAATTTACAATTTGGATGCTGTTGCTGGAACTAAGTATGATCTAGATCCACGCACAAGCTCTCCTCCTCACTTTTATAGGCCATGTGTTATACAAGAATTACAACTATTTAAACTGTTTCTATGAGTTAGGTTATCTCCTGTAAGGTTTTTTATTGCGCATTCTCATTTTCCTACTGGAAAATACAGAATTTGCTGTAGACAGTAATCAGATAATCACATCTTGTTACAAGCACAAGCCAGCAGGATTTGCTGTTAGAAGCTCTCTAATCTATCACATCAAAACAAAGAACATTTGAGATGCTTAGTAAGAACTATGCTTCTTAACACACATTTCACAGCAGAAGTAAAAAATAAAAATTAAAAACCCCAATATATACAACAGGTAGAACATAAGCCTCACATATATCTGAATTCAATTCTAAGTTACTCCACTACTACAGCATTTTGAAATATTTACTGTATTCATCTCCTGCTGTTTTCTGCTAACCAAAATTTAAAAGAATGCACAGGAAGTCTGACAAATTAAGACATCATCAACAATTAAGATTAATTGCACAAAGAGGATAAAACGTTTCAAACAGTTGCATCCTTGAAAGATCAAAAGCTTTCTTCCTCCAGCAGTAGCTCTGAACTGCTTTATTGACAAGAGACAACATTTAGAAGAGCATAAATGCAAGACAAAACTTAAAATGTATGCAGACACATGAAACTCCAAAGACTCAATAGGTATTTTAAGCCCAGTAGTATACTTGGGTAAAGAAGTGGTAAAAAGAAATCAGACAGAGTGAATTAGACAGAAAAGCTTTAAACTTAGAATGAGTATCCACACTATGCCTGTACTTTTAAAGATAGTATCAACTTAGAGACTCACAGTTACATGCATCCAGTAGTTTGCTGAGGCTTTGTATATTAAAATAAGCACCAGTCTCCAGCTTCTACTATAATTTAGACCCAAGCAAGACAAACAAACACCTACTTGGTGTGGTGTCCTGCTCCCCCCAGTAGACGTGCAGTATGTATTTTGTGGCCCTACTGCTACACAATCATGTGATTCTTCTCACCTCAAGCTGCAAGTCAAGTGAGAGAACAAGACTTACCCATGTTTCTCTGAACTCTCCACTGATAACATTTCACTGCTGCTTTCATCAATGGGAAGGACACGAGCCATATATTCTCCACTCTGCTGGTGAAATTTATAAACAGCCACTTGAACTATGCATTGGTCACTGCTGCTTTTCAGCCAAGGGCTCAGGATGACAGGGCTTGGCCTCTCTGATGCATTGAGAAACAGAAATGAACCTAGAACAGATGAGGCNAAAAAAAAAAAAAAAAAAAAAAAAACAAAACAAAACAAAAAGCCTCACAGAGCGCAGATGAATACTTGGAATTTTTATGCCGCAGCTCACTCTGCAGTCCCTCCATACCTCCCAGTCAAAGATTATCTTTGCCAACTCGTTTGGAAAGTTTGCCCGTTTTGTATTAAACCCATTATGGTCTTCCCAGGCAGGCAACATTTCAGCTCACCTTTGGATGGTCCAAAACAAAGATGACATTTTGATTTAAGTCCCAGAAGAAAAGTCATAATGTAGGAAGAACAACAAACAGTAACAATAAAACTCAATCAACCAAGAGACTTCCAAAGTTGAGCCCAGACAAGTGATTAAGGAGTTTAGATTTAGATTCTTGCTTTCACGTACCTATTTTTCCTGGACTTCATCCCCATCTCTGTAACCTCTCAGGTGTGGTCCACACCCAAACATTATGGTCTTGGTTCAGTGGGATCCTAATTTGACAGCTCTGAGATATATATATATATGTATATTTATTTTTTAAAAATAATACTTTGTATCTATCTATTTCTCTCACCCAAATAAAGAACACAAACTCAATAGCTTTACTTTTGCTCTTCTATAAACAGAAGAGTGCAGCATTTTTAAGTCATTAGAGTCAGAATAAAGGCCCGACAATTTTATTTCTTCAGCAATTCATTCTAATGTATTAATTTTGTATGCAGATAATACACATTAAACATTTCATTATTATCCAGTACATTGACTTTCTTGGCCTAATTCTATTTCAATACAGTCTGAGGCTTATCCAGTGGGACAGAGATAATGCATTTTCATCACACTGTTGCTCATTTCAGGTAGGTCAAATGACTCCTTTTGGCAGCTGACCAGTTTACCTATTTGTCTGCACAGCAAGCACACTGGGGTGTGTAGCTGGTAAATTAAAGGTGCAGTTAGGTAAATTAAAGGTGCAGTTAGGTAAATTAAAGGGACCAATCCTTGAAGCAAGAAAAATTGTGATATTCCACAGATTCTAGCAAGACTGGTCAGATAATCAGGACAACGAGATTTAATTTCCTGGAGCGCCCACTAATAAAGCCTGTCCATTAATCCTTAAAACATGCAGATCTGATGAAGAGTTTAAATTTCATAGAGAGAAATTAAGGCTCAACAGGGCATGAATTTTAGCAGGAGCAGCAGCTTGTTTTTGAAAATAGCAAGATTGAATATTCAGAGGAATGACCTTCCACATCACTTAGCATGGCTCAGCTGAGATCCAGGGTGTCTAAGAAATCCTGTGGAGGGACCATGAATGGATCCTGCTCGCTGTCACCTCGGTGTCTGAGCTGTGGACTGCAAGGTACCACTCCAAGCTCCTGTGGTAGTTCACCTCATGCTAAATTGGATCTCATGAATTGTCCTTTGGTGATTACCATTTCTTTCCACTGAACTGAGGGTCAAGAGCTCAGATTTGAGTACCTCACTATCAAATGCAGGTTTAGAACAGGTGAATTGCACTTGTGCTCAGAGATATCCCCTCTGAAAAAGTCTGATTTGGCAATTCATCTCAGGTCACGCACAGGGTAACAATGTAAGGGCTAAAAATGAAAACTGGATTTCTGTCAACCACCATGTTCCCCTCCCATACACACATTTATCATAAACAGCATTTTTGACATACTTGTCAAAAACAGTGTTCTTGACATTGGCATCATGTTAATATCTAAAACTAGAAAACAGTTGTACAGAAAGAAACACACAGAAATACATAAAGTACAGCCTGCTCAGATGTCAAGGTTTGTAAACAGAGAGAAGTGAAATGTAGTCGCAACATTATTTTTTTTTTTATAACAAGATTCCTTTATGTGAAATAACAGCCTTTAATCCAGTTACTAATGGAATGGTTTGATGCGTTTAAACAAACTCTGTTATTGTCGCAGTTATATAGACACAGTATTTTTGCTGGTCAGTAAAAAACAAAAACCCAGCCACATGTGTCATCCTTCCCTGTCTCTCCCTTCTGTTGCAAACAAAAGAGAATTAGAGCACTAAATCTTGTGCCTTTAATTGTACAATCCCCATAAGAACACTGAAATCTGTGACATGAAAGGGAGCAAAGAGACTTCTGCTGGTGGCAGAAAGACACTAAGCGTTGTAATAATTGCTGATGGTAACTTGCCAGGTACAAGAGCCGTTTGCTCATCTTACTGCCTTGCAACAGGGAGTCAGTTTTAAAATAACACACAAAGGTAGCTCTAATTCCTTCTTTTGTTGCAGTGGTTCTAAATAAAGAGATCTTCCAAGGATAGTCCCTCGTATGCCCTGGCTTGGGGCCAGGTTTGAAACATCAGTGAAGTCTAGTAGTAGACAAGGCTAGCTGCTACAACAAATTTGTGAGAGAGTCACTAACCTCCTTTGGTTTGGCTTTTATAGTTCTACTCTCTATTTACAGGGCTCACACTTTGCACTTGTGGCTTACACACGGCCAGTTCTACCTACTAAATTATATGGCTAAAAGAAACACAATTTGGCCATGGCAGGGTTTACCCCGCCACACTCTCCCTTGGATGCTACTAGGAACAGGGCTTTCACTGCTGTGAAGTGGTGCCTAGAAAATCACTCCGAAGGACATGGCTACTACACTGTGTTGGCCTCACCGCCAGTACACAGTTTTGTCAGAAACGTCCTCNTTTTTTTTAATCTTTTTAAAATATTTATTTTATTTTTTTAAAAGGAGAGAATAAACATAACTTTGTTCTTGCTTTTAAAAGCACAACCATCTCGTGGGTGACTTCCCTGTCTGCTGTGGTGTTCTCTTGCTCTTACTGCTCGTCTAATCCGCAAGTGCAATGGAAAGAACTATCAAAGCCGCATTTGACTCTGGTGTTATTGGAACTGTTTCCAAAGTTGAAATGAGGAGTACTTGCTGTGAAACAACAGAGGGAGGCTTTGTTACACAGCAGAATTCGAAGATTCCTATTCAGTTACTGTGAGTTAGATCTGCTTACTACAGAGCAGACCAAGAAGTTCCTATAGTAAGTGGGCCTAACACCTATCGTGTACATTAACATCGCATGTACTCTTTTCCACATAAGCAATAGACTTGGAACACCAATTCAGACAAACCCAATTTTGTGAATTTGCTGCCTCCAAAGCATACACGACATATCTGTCAGTCAACTGCATACACACACACAGTCGTCAACCCACCGACAGAGGCCCAAATCCTCTTTCATTGAAGTTGACAGGACTCAGCTACTGAAATCAACAGCAGGAAACCCCACAAAGGAATAAGTAACAGGTCTGAAGTGAGAAATGATACATTTTGAACACAAATCCTCATACTCCTCCCTTCCCTCAAAGGCACAATCTCTCAGTCACTGCGTTCCACTGTTTCATGTGACAGCCTCCCACAGGATCAACATGAGCACCATTTCCAGGATCAGAGCAGAGACGGTTACTTAGAGAGAGTTAAAAGATCACATGGAGATTGATCCCATCCATGCAGAGGGACCGAAGAATATTCTGTTTCATACCAATGGACTTTCTGGGCAAAACTAGAAGCTATGTGTTCACTGTATTTCCCTCTGGTGGGAGGGAATCCATGTGGCATGCTCCAAGATCACCATGTAGACCCATAAGACTCAAAGATTCCAGCTATAATTTCCTTGCACTTATTTTCTCCTGTTAGCTCTAAGCTCTAATAAGCCTCTCGGGATCTTCCTGGGTGAATAGCTAGAAAAAGCGCTGTAGCTTCAAACAAACTTCTGCTGCTGTTTAGATATCAAGGGATATAAGCTGAGATGAAAGGCCCCTTCACAGTACATGCTGCCAGTGTCATATTCTACTGCCCAGGACTCTGAAGGATCCATTCACTTTTCAAAAAGATGTTCACCAATAAGTCATTTCAGGAGTCTTCGGCTACAGGTTCTAAATTGGACTCTGACGGCACAGTGCAATGCTGGTATTAAAGAGATGCAGTTAAAATAATCGCATTGTAACTAGATATACAGCCGCAGACCCAGGCACTTAGCACTTCCTGGGTCCTGAGCTCGTTCATCACCATCATGCAGAACCACGTGGTTGCAGTTGGAACAGCATTCAGTCTTTTACACCAAATACACTTGGGCTTGCATTTTGTGACTGAAACCCTACGAGCTGATATTGCTTTGTGGTGTTTCAGAAACTGCTTATCTAAATTGCAAATACTTTATTCTCCACATTCCCCCTAAACTCTGGGAGAAACCTACCAACAGTACTCAGCTTCTAATCATATTTTTCCCCTACATTTTTAATACATGCAGTCACAATGCGATGGTTTTCCCAATCCTCATCCGTTGTGTCTGATAACATCTCTGGCAACTTGCTGTCACTTCAGACAAACACACATGAAAAGATATTTATGCTTAAGCACAGGGAATTACTGCAGTTGACATAAAAGGAATATTACAAGACAAATTAATATATCCTGCATGAAAAAAAATGCTGTTGATCCTTTGGAAGCTTGTTTACAACATTTTAACATTCATGTCACAAAAAGGGAAGGATGGTTTATCAGCTTAGTAGCAAGATGTTTTTGAGATAACGAAGACAGCTTCGAGTTGCGCTGTTCAGAACTAATGAGGTAACAGAGGTATTTGTAAAGAAGAAATCTGATGCTAACGTACTATGCGTGTAGAGATACACTGTGAATAAAGCACCTGCCCAAAGAAGCTTTCAAATAAAGGGGTATAGACAAAACCACACCAGCAACGAAGACCACTCCTGCAATCTCTGGCCCAACACCTTTGTCTGATACAAATGCATAAAACATCTAAAACTTATGTCAGTGAGAATGCTGAGGCAACCCTGAGATGTTCAAAAGACAGAGCCATCGCTTGGCCATAGGAACCAGGCAAACTTAGTATACTATTGCTAGCCCCTTTAAAAGCTGGTCATCTGGTAACTACCCAATAGCTTTGAATGGACGCTGTCAACTGCTCATACCCTAAATCCTTCCCAGTCAATCTCAGGGTAAACGCAGTAAAGAGGTTGTTTAGCAGAATAAACAACCTCATGATGCTCAGCGACGTCAGTGCACCCTATTGAATCCTTTGACCTTTCTGAGGTAGCAGTCCAGGAAAGATGGCTGCAGCACAAAAAAAGACAGCAGCCTGAGAAGTTACAGTGGAAAATAAGGTTCTCCAGAAAAGTGTTCACTGCAGAAAATGGCAACCAGCTCTTCTGGGAAAAACGCATGGAGGCAACTCCTCAACTTGCACCTGAGGTCTTATATTTCCAGCATGAGATGTTATTGTATACCTAATATCACACAATCGAATAAGATCCTAAAGACATGACACCAAACAGGGCAATGGGACATAAAAATCAGTTACAAAAGTGGCATGCATTAGAATTCATGAAGAGGGAAGTTCACATTATGTGAAAATAACATTTAGCAACATACCCAAGCCAATAATACACAGAGCAGACATCCAGATACCTGATACAAATTAAAGTGTCCCCATGCCAATTCAAGCAGATTTCTTCCCTAATAATCAAAGACCATACTTTTGTTATTTTAACTTACTTTCTTGAAAACCAAGGCTCAAAACACAGCTAAGCTGAATTAATCTGATCACAGTTATAAAGCAGCAATTTAACAATCCTTTGCAAAACTGATAGATTGTTATTCTGAACATAAACTCCATTTTCCTACTAAAAGGATTTTATTACCTTTCACGTACAAGTTCAATACTCTACCAGATTAAATTAGAGCTGTAAAAACTATTAACAGCCAACGTCTGTTGGGGACTGTACAGTAGAAAAATTTAAATCAAGTTTTATGGTCTTTGGAGATGCTGACTGGAGAGAACATTTCCACTAGTATCACAAAACATCCCACAGAGCTGGTCTTTGGATTCTTCATTTTACACCCAACTTCCAAATTAACTATTCAAGCAAAACTCTCACAGCAGGTGCTCAGTAGTTGGTAAAAGCCATGGAAGAACCGAGCACTACCTGAGTGACAACATTAAGTAAAGATACCATTATACTTTTTCTAGGCTTATTTATACGGATTTTCTAATTGTCTCATCAAGGCTCCGAAATGTGCTGAACACTAAGAATGCAAATAGTGTCCAGTGCTGAGTGCAATGTGACTGTGTAAGTGCCAGAAGATTTGCAACATGCTATACTTAAAATTCATGAAGGTAACCGCCTTTGAATTATTACAAAATTTGGAGCTGAACAATTCTTAACAATCTAATTATGGTAATTGGATGATATCTTGCCTCTTTTGAAGTCCATCAGAGTTCTTGCTATTAGCCTAAACAGAATCAGGATTTCACTTCTAATACCTAGCAGGTATGTAAGCACGTTGCTCTAGATGATGCAAGGGCAATTCAGAAATGCTAATGAATTCATACTAACTCTTGTGGGCATGTAATACATTACACAAATGGACAAGTTAAGGCAGATATTAAACAACTGCAAACAGCATGTGGCCAAGATTGGTATCAGAGCAGAGATCTGCAATTCAAGGGTCTTCAAAATTACCTCCTGTTCAAGTATTTTTCATTTCCTAAATATAAAGAGGAAGGCAAACAATCTATCAAACCAAAATAAAGTCAAATTTTGTCCTCTCACTAAGGCATCAGGCAAATTTGATTTGCCCCATATGATTTCTCTTAAATTCAAATACTTCACTCATATAACACCTTCTCCCTCAAACAACCAGTATTCACTGTGATTCTTGGGAACTTCAGAAGTGCTATAGAAACATAACTTAAAGTTAGGAAAGACGGGAGTCCTCCCTTTTCTCATGTTCCAGTCCCAGAAATTTTCTTTATTAATTTACCTATTCTTAGACACAACCCTGAAGCCTTACACGCAGAGGGAGCACTCTCCTAGCAGTAGCCTTCACACAGCTTTTTTACAGGTTTCCCCTGTTGCTTCCCTAAACTCAGGTGTAGTGTCCAAAGGAACACTATTCTAAAACTTTATTACTATTTATCAATTATCCAATATTCCTTAGCATATCCATATGGAAAGCTGAATCTCATCACACTACTTACTTTAGATAGACAACAATAAAAGATGTTTTCCTCACAAAGCATTTTACATCCATTTTTTCAAAAAGAAAAAGTCAGAAGGAAGAAGAAAACAATTAAAAGCTCCAGGTATTGCCTTCTGTAATGGGAGCTACAGCCAGTTGCTGTTACAGCCCAATTCCTAAATGACTCAGCAGCATTTGCTCCCAGCTGAAAAGCACTGAACTGAAAAAAGTAGTCAGTTAATTAAAAACTTAAAATTCAATTCTGAAATTAAAATCTTTCCTAGACAATGACAAAAGAGTGTTTAAATAATTCAGCCTTGCACAGCTGATTAACCAACACGCATCTTCTCTTTTGCTGCTGACAGAGGCAAATGGCAAGTTACTTTTCAGATCGCTGTTCTGAGACTAGAGAATAGGAGAATTTTTTGTTATCACGAGCAAGACTGACTGACTGACCTAAAGGGAAAGCTAAGAGGAAGCTGGTTCTGTCAATAAAATCAGAAAGGCAGAATGCCTGTTCAGTACTTCACAGTGTGCGCATTAGTTAAGGGGAAATTGTGAAAGGAAGCCTAATGCTGTGCCTCTAGTTACCACTTTGCTCTCAAGTGTGCTTATTCGATTACACTCAGGAGGCTAAAAGCTTAAAAATTAAGAAGTCTGACAATACTCTGACGCACAAGTACCTGAGCAGAAACATGCCTGGAACAGAATGGGTATTTCAACAACTCAGTTCAGTAACGTCAGAGACCACATTAAACAAGTAGCAAGTACTGTAAGTTATTCCCCTGAAGAACTAGAAAAGCCACAAGAGAAGGCACATAATTAAATCTATTTGGTGTAGTCATTCTCCTTTTTCATTCTGTGCCAAGATTAAACTCATCACATACAGACTGCCATTATGTCAGCTTCAAGTGCGCAAGAGTCACAACTCAGACCATCAGAGAATCATTAAATCGGTTCACAGATAAGATAAATAAGATAAATCTCGAGGAGATGGTGTATTTTAATGGTTCATACATTTTAATCTGTTCTTGTCAGCCTCTCCTCTACATACATACATACATGTACATCCACACACACAGTACCACGAGACAATTAGTTGGCCAACTCTCCCCAAAAGTATTGGGAAAGATGATGATCCTGTCCAGAGCTTGTTGAATGTCTGATAGCACAAAGCTTTTGTTGCCAAAACACTGGCCATCCTGAGGCTCAGCCATCCTTCCTCGATCTCCAGTCTCCACACCACTTCCATCCCAAATCTTCTGTAACTCAGTTATCAGGTCTGCACATCAGTTTTGTCTGGCAGACTCCTTTCCACTCATCTTTTAGCTCCAGAGCTTCCTCATATTTTCTGTGTTTTCCTAAGTCATCAGTGCAGGGATGAAAAGGGAGAAGAGTGGCTTGGCACACCAATTATAGGATGGAAAGAAATGCAGATGGCAGAAACCTTTTGAGGACCACTCTGCTCTCCTGTGAAAACTGTACTGGCTGCTCGGTTTCCTTCCACTGATTCAGAAAACCCACTTGACATTCATCTATAGGTAAATAACAAACTTCACCCACACACCACTTGCCAAGGAGCAGACAAGAGAGGGGACAATGACCCTTTTCCCTAGGGCTCACAACAGGTTAGAGCTTCTCTGAATAGTGACAGACATACTGAAAAATGACGTGGCAATCAGTGAAAGAGAACAGGAGTCCATGAGCTTACACATAATGCATTTTCCCTGGGCCTTCAGATAACTTATAAAAAGTGTTCTCCAACAACACAGTTAAACTTCACATTTAGATAGCATTTTATAAATTAAAAATGTTGCACTAACATTTACTGATTAAACCTCAGGACTCTAAAAATCCATTATTCAAATTGGAAAAGATAGTACAAAAGTGAGGGGCTTGCCTCCTTAATGCAGTAAAATCAGGCATCACATGGAATTAGTAGTCTGAACTGCTCAAGTGCCAACAGTATTATTTACAATGGCAACATTCATTTGGAATACCTGGTTTCATATGTTTCTTGCAGTTAGCCCTTTAATTAAAATTCTACCTAATCTGCCTTGTTCATGAAATAAAACAGATTCTCCTTCCTATTATAAAGATAGTGGCATAGATGAAGGAAGGAAGATAGTTCAGATGAAGGTTACACGCCCTGGTGAGATCAGATCTCAATAGGCTAGACTCCAGCTGTCTGGTCTCAGTTCTGGCTTCTGGAGGGCCTTCCAGCACAAGGAAGGAAAAGACCTGCCCACTGCTGTCACTGTTTACAGGATCACTGAACCACATGAACTGGAAGGCCCATCTGCAGGTCTCCACCCAACGTCCTGTTTTGAGCAAGACCATCACCAACATTAGATGAGAACAGCTGAGCAGCTGTGGCTTTGTTCAGCCAAGTCTCAGACTCTGGGCATGGCGATTTGACAGCCTCTCTGGGTAACCTGT
>VZSZ01008972.1:346183-389206 GCA_013398815.1 Ibidorhyncha struthersii | reverse complement strand
CCCTAAAGTCCAATTTGGGCCTCTCAAAAAGCAAACTGTCACCACCGCCTCTTTTATTATTTGCTACTGTTGATAAGAATTTAGCTCTGCTGTCTCTGTATGTCTCCATTGGGTGGTTGTAGGCCACCACTAACTCACCTCTCAGCCTAAGTAAACTCAGCTCCCTCCACCTCTCCACAGGGGTATGTGATGTTGGCCCCCTGAACATATAGGCAGCCCCCAGTTGGGGGGCCCTGTCGGTTACTCCACATCTTCCTTGACCTGGGAAGGGGAGCCGAGGGAGGACACTGCAACCCAGGTGTGGCCTCACCACCATCAAGTAGGCTGGGATAATATCTTCTCTGAGTAATGGCTACCTTACTCCTACCTTGTTTGGAGCTGAACAGCTGCCCACCCTACTTGTGATCCTCTGTAATCCTCAGGTCATCGTCAGCAGGACTGCTCAGGTCACTGCTTCCAGCCTGGGACACTGCACCAGCAGGACTTCTCCCAGGGGTAGAGCTTCTCACTTCTGGTAGATCCACAAGACTCCTGTTAGCCCAGTCCTCAAGTTTACCAAGGTGCTTCTGGAGAAAAGCTCTGCCATTGAGTGCACTGGCCAAGCCCCCCATCCTCTCAGTTGAGGATCACCTAGAAATTTGACCAGTGTCTCATCATGCAGGTCCCAGATGACAGCACTGAGCACTACCAGCCCCAATACTGGCTTCTGGGGGCAGCTCTGCTCCATGCCAGCTGCCGCTGGACATGAAGTCACCAAGTAGCCTCTGAGCCCAAGAGCCCAGATGGTTTTCAACTTCCCAACAGGCTGTTCACCCACCTAGACTTCCTCAGCTCCCAGAGAATGGCAAAGAAACTGGTGAGGAGTTTAGAAAGCACATCTTATGAGGAGTGGCTGAGGGAACTGGGGTTGTTTAGCCTGGAGAAAAGGAGGCTCGGTGGAGACCTTATCACTCTCTACAGCTACCTGAAAGGAAGATGTAGAAAGGTGGAAGTCAGTCTGTTCACCCAAATAACAAGTGATAGGACAAGAGGAAATGGCCTCAAGTTGCGCCAAGGGTAGGTTTACATTGGATATTAGGAAAAATTTCTTCACTGAAAGGGTTGTCAAATATTGGAACAGGCTGCCCAGGGTAGTGCTGGAATTGCTATCCCTGGAGGTATTTGAAAGACGGGTAGACGTGGTGCTTAGGGACATGGTTTAGTGGTGGGTTTGGCAGCGTTAGGTTGATGGCTGGGCTCGATGATCTTAAAGGTCTCTTCCAACCTAGATGATTCTATGATTCTACAAGAGTGCTGGGGATGATGGTGCCTAAAGCTTTACTAAAGTCAAGGTGAAGTGCATCCATGATTCTCTGTTGCTCACACAGCCAGTCATTTGACACAGAAGACCATAAGGCTGGTGACCTATGATTTATCCTTAGCCAATCCATGCTGACTATTCCCAACTATTTTCTTTCCTTTACCTGTTTGTGAATGAAGTCCAAGAGGATGTGCTCCATGTTCCTTCTAAGGACTGATATGAAGCAGACCAGCCTGCAGTTCTCCAAGTTCTCCATCTTGCCCATTGCAGAAATGAACATACCGCTAGTCTTTTCAGGTTGTCAAGGACCTCCTTCAAATACAATGATTTCTCACAGATCTTAGACAATAACCTCAGCTTACTTTTACAGCACCTTTGGTTTACCCAGTCCCAGGGATGTGAATGCACCCAGCTTCTCTGAGTACTCCCTAACTTGGTGCTCTCCCAGGGCTGGCTGTCCCATTCCTGAAACTATGCTGTTACATGCCAAGGTCTGGGAGCAGTCTTGGCCTGAAAATGCAGCAAAAGAAAGGTCTTCCACCTTCACAGTATCATCTGTCATGAGGCTGTGTTGTCATCTCCTTCCAAAAATGCTTTAATGTGTACCAAGAATGATCAATGGAGCATTTTAAATACTCTTTTGGGTTTTTTTTTGGTTTTTTTTTGTTTGTTTGTTTGGTTTTTTGGTTTTTTTTTGGTTTTGTTTTTTTTTTTTAACAGGGCCTAGGAGTCTCACTGAAGGCCAGACCTCTTTACAGAGAATATCTTACAAAGTTGTTGCACCAAGGAGTCCAAAAGAATGAGGGAAAAGACAGCTGGCAGCTATGAATGGACAGACAGTGACAACACACAAGGAAACAAAGAGCAGCTTCAGTCATGTCAACAGCGACCACTAAAACACGTGTCTCAAAATATTTTTGCTACAATACCAAACCATAATTCCTGTGCCTCATCTCTTCAGTCTGCTATTCTTACTGTGAGCACACTGCGATTCACTTAGAAATCACATTTCTGCTCAGGAAGTGCCATTTCTTCTTTACTTATTCTGTAAACTGCCCACCACACTTTTGGGCTCTGAATACAATGAACTGACTGGAATAATAAGGACACTGCTTTTTCCATCGCAGACAACCAAGCCCTCCACTTTTCTTGCAGGCAAATACCCATGGGGCTTCAACGCAGGTTTCACATGAGTACAAACTGTAGAAGTTCAAGCTCTCGATGAACATTATAGATGAAAGACCGTACAGCTCTTTTGCTCTATAAAGAAAAAACACAGCCACAGGGGATCTGCTCACCAAACAGGGCATGCCAATCATCTCACAGCTTGTAATCCTGCCTTCAGTATGCTTTTTTAAATCAACACTACTTCTCAAGAGATAGATGTTTATATTAAAAAATAACAAATTTGGACAACACAAAGCCTAGCTACAATGGATAAATTTTACATGAAATTCAATTAAACAGCACTAACTGTTATACAGCATAGAAGTCGTCTTCTTAATGGAACAATCAGAAAAGAATACTTCTACATCTCTGAAATGTCATCACAGCCCTACCAAGCATTTCTGTCTCAAAATCAGACTAAGGAAGTCACATACATTATTGTTGGGGGAGAGGTGGATGGAGGTGTATCTGCAAAGTGGTACAAGGCTCTTCTGACCAACTACATTCACTTTTCGTTCTTACTGAAACTACCTAAGAAGAGGAAAAAAAGTCAAATAGTCAGACTTATCATTCTGTTGGCATCCTGACCAAATTACCTTTAGCTCACTGACATTCTAATTTTCTAGAAACAGGCATAGTTATGCTAAGAAGATTATGACTTGTGTATTTATCTTGGTGACAATTATTCCATCCTCTTAACTTCCCTACGATAGTGCATAAAAGAGAAATGCCATTCTATTTGTTTTCTGTTGGATGTAGACTGAGAGAACTACTGCCTTATTAAAAGACTACCTCCCTACTCCAGTCTTAGCCTGGAGATAACAGAACAAGGACTGGATGGCAAGGTGAATTGGAAATGTATTGTGCTCATAACGTGGATTTTACACAGCCCAGGACAGCACTCAAGAGTTTAGAAGCTGGCTCTGCCTGGCACAGTGACTCCAGCTGATCGTTTCAGCGAGTCCTCATCACAAAGCCATTACCACTAGCAGTACCGAAGTGAGACATTTTGGTGAAGTGGTGCAAATGAAACTTGTGTGGTTCCTGTACTGCAGACATGCAGTGGATTTTGACCTCAGTGCTGTCAGACTCTATATGCACTAAGCCCTGAAAGTCCTAGTGCTTATCCTTATGAAGCAAAAACGCAGTGATTGTTACTTTTGAAATGAACAGGTACATCAGATAGCATGTGTAAGAGGTACGAGCCCAAAGATCTGGCCCATGAGTAGGGACAGCTTACCTTAACACAACTACCCTTGCCCTCAGCTTTTCACTCTGACAGCAGATGACTTAACTCCTAGTGAAGCACTAGTAGAAATACCTCATTTCACAAACTGATGCATTATGGTAAACTGGTGCAGTGTTTTATGCAGTATGGTACAGATGAAAGTCAAAAGTAAGCAGTGTAAAATTAAGGTACTTCTGGGAAACCATCCATGTTGTCTTTGAATTCACAGAGGTCACTTGTGTTCTACAGAGCAACAAGGAAACATGCTTAGGACTTAGTTTTAATAAGGCTGCTTCTAAAAGCCTGTACTGTAAATTACTATATTATTATGAAAGATCTTACCTGTTAATTCACTTTTACACCATTCATGTAATTTGCCTACTTTTTGCATTTCACCTCCAGGTCAGTTTTCTTTGCATGACTATGCTGCCTTCCTTTCCTAACTGAAGGCATTAGCACAAGTCTGCCAAAACTTGTGGCAAGGGATAAGTTATTTAAAGCCAGACAAGATTTTGCTTTCTTTGACTTCAAACAAAACCTTATGACCACCTGTCAAATGATCCAAGGTTCAGTAAACCCATGTTTTTTTGAAAGCATCACTTCTGGCCTTAAATCAGTCTGACAGACTTCTTTTAAGGATGGAAAATAAACTCCCCTAGGAATAAGCTAGTGGAGGCAGCAGACGTGTAAGCTGTAATACACCAATGAAGAGCAAACAGAGAGTTCTCCTATTTCTTGTGACATCCAGCCACACAGGATTTACCGCTATTGCTTTTCAATAACCTGAGTCCTACACAGACCGAATGTGCTATGGGCTGTTACGAAGTGGTTGCAGAGACTCCATAAAGGTTACTGGAGATACCCAAGCCTCACTGAATAACTCTCCCTCCCTCTTTTCCTTTTAGATAAAGGTAAATATTGCAAGGTCATATGCAGTAGAAATACACTGCTGACAGCACATCACTATGGAGGCACTAACAAGCCCATAGGTATTTGTGCATACATGTCATATTTGACAGCATGCACTTTTACAGTTCCTGCAGGCAGTGTTTTTCATCCTAACTGGCAAGGTTTTAATGTTTTTTTTATTAAACTGTTTTGTTTTTTTTTTTTTTTTAAGAGAGAATAACATGTTTTTTCTTTTGATTACAAATGCAGAACTGATCCTGAAAAGAACACTGCAGAGACTTTCAGACTGAGGAGGCTTTCAAACCATTTCCATCTTTGAAGATGATCTGTCAATGTACTTAACTTAGTTAAAGCCTCAGTATGGATGTAGCTCTTGTTCTAGATACAGTTGATAGGGTTGTTTTTTTTTCTTTTAGGACAAATGTGTAAAAGGAAACAAACAAAACTGCTGAAAGAGAAAAAAGCTGCCCTCTTTTGGCAGCCTTCAACACTGAACAACTACCACCCACATGACGCTTGCATCAAGAGAAAGGTGCAGTAGTCACTTTCAGCTCTTGGTATTCTTGTAGGTAAATCAACTGAATGGGAACTCTGAACAGAGTCAGATGGAGACAAGAACAACATTGGTGACATGCATGACACCAGTACCCTCTCTTCAGGGGTATAATTCAGTGTTCAAGCACAGAGAGATGAGATGAGGAATCTTAGGATCTTTGTGGTTTGAGTTACCTGATATTCAAAGCCTCTGCCAGAAGCTAAGCACACCGACATGCCAGCCAAAAATGGCAGCCCTGGCTCTCAGTGACCATCTCTTGTTATCCTACAGATGGCAACCAAACTGAACGCTAATAAATGTGTCCATGAGTCTTCATTCATTTTTTAAATTTGCACAGAAAATAGTACTAAGTCCGGCATGAGCAATGGACCTCATACTTAGGAAGTGGAAAGCTTAAATAAAACTAGCTGATTCCAACAGTGGCCTTTACCTGGGATCCCTTTCTAGCGTTCTGTTTCAAAGATAAAGGCCTTCACACTCTGTAGATACTTTAAGGATAGTTTCTCAAGTCAAGTTTGAAGCACCACGGTAAATTAAGTTTTCACTGCTGCTTCATGTACTACACTTGTTTAGTGACTGTGAGAGGCATTATTTGCAAAAATATGAACACGGTACATTTGACTAATTTTTGCAAAGAAACTAATGAAAATCCACAAATTCTTTCAGGGTGACCCTGAAACAAATTATAAATTATGTTGTACGTATTCTTTTCTCTAAAATACTGTACAAGCTTTACCAGTTTTGAAGGTTTCAAATACAAACTGCAGAATGCCTTTGAATGGAAGAATGTCTTCCTTTATTTGGAAACAGCAGACAACTAGAACTCAGAAGCCATTTTCTATCACCACATGGCCCACAAAGCTAAGAAAATGCTCTCTTGAGAAAATGCTAACCTGGTACAGCTAGACGGAAATCAGATGACACCTTGTATTACAGTAAAAGCATCAACTTTGTAGTAAACAAAGCATACAATATCCAAAACACACCAAATAGGGTGGTGAGGAATGATATACAAAGCCATAAAAGCCAATCTTCATGGTCCTATACAGTTTAGCCTGCAGTCCTCAAATTAAGAGGGCAATATACAGCAAACTCAATTTGATGCTATTGCTGGAAATACTAAAGGCTGTTCAAGGGTTTGATATCAGCCTGCTATTTACAGGTTGTAACAACCTTGTGTGGGGGAGATGAGGGCTGATCAAGAATCATCGTTCACAAACACTTGGAAAATAAACCATTCTGAAATATAACAGCACTCAAAAGAATCAAAATATTTCATATTTTCTAGGGAACTTAAGTACTAGGTAAAGTTAGCTCCACCTACATTATAGCATACAGAATAATCTTGGCTTTACAGAAATAACAGTGACTATTTGTTCCTTGGCCTCTAGACTTCCAGTAGGGCTACCAATTTATGATGGAGGGTTTCTGTCATGTGGATACTTAAGCAGTCGGAAATTGAGTTGCAGCTGGTATTTATTTCATATAGATCATCCTAAAACCTTCACAGAAGGCAAATTTTAGCCTTTATACTTCAGATACTTTTAATGTAGTACCTTTCCTCCCCAGCCAACTGCTTCAAAAAAATCAAATCATATCTGCCTTCTCCTTTTGTCAATGATGCACCCTCTCACAGGTGCTGACACTTTCTTCAACTTTGCAGTTATTTCAGATAGATGAGCAAGATCCCCCCTCTTCCCTGCCTTAGCACTCAGCATATCAGGTGAGACTTAAGAGTTATAAAAGAATTGTCAGTTTTAGGGGAAAATGTGCTAATGTCCTACTATAGTTCCTTAGGATCAGGGTCCACTTGAAACTAAAACCTTTATATAGTGAGAAAACAAAGACATTTAGGCCAGTATTTTTTCTTCCACAACTAGCAAAATACCCTACTTCTGTCCTGAATAAAATCAATCTTTATCTTCTATAAGCAAAGGAACTACTCCACGCTTTCCCTCTCCCTTTTTAAGCATGTACTTTCATACACAAAGTACCAAGTCTACTAACTACGCCGCTCCTCACATGCACACAGCACTTACTGCAAGGAGAGAACAAAGAAGATTACACACAGAGAATGCGTGTGTACTGGTTTTGGTAGTTTTGAAAAGTTAATTTTTTTCATAGTAGCTGGTATAGGGCTATGTGGATTTATAATGAAAACAGTCTTGATAACACACAGATGTTTAGTTATTGCTAAGCAGTGCTTGCACAGTGCCAAGGCCTTTTCTGCTTCTCACACCACCCCACCAGTGAGTAGGTGGAGATGCACAAGAAGGTGGGAGGTGACACAGCCAGCACAGCTCGCCCCAACTGACCAAAAGGCTGTTCCATACCATATGGCATCATGCTCAGCAACAAAAGCTGAGAAAAGAAGGAGGAAGAGGAGGATGTTCAGAGTTATAGTGTTTGTCTTCCTAAGTAACCATTATGTGTGAGAAAGCCCTGCTTTCCTGGAGATGGATGAACACCTGCCTGCCAATGGGAAACAGTGAATGAATTCCTTGTTTTGCTTTGCTTGCGTGCATGGCATTTGCTCTACCTCTTAAACTGTCTTTATTTCAACATGAGTTTTCTCACTTTTACCCTTCCAATTCTCTCCCCCATCCCACTAGGGGTGTGGGGTGGTATGAACGAGTGGCTGTGTGGTGCTTAGCTGCCCAACAGGTTTAAACCACGACAGTGTATAACTGGACAAAAGGAAGAATTTCCAGCACCAGGATGCTATTTGTTGATGGGGTAAAAATACTTAAAACACGTCTGATGTACCACTATTTGGGGACATTTTAATCTATCTCCTGGATTGGTTTAAAAGGCTGAAATAAACACACTGGTGTACTGTGTCAGCCTATAACTTAGTACTGCTTTTCCTGTTCCATGCACAGGTAGCTTTTAAATATATATAGATAAAAATTTAAAACTCCTAGTACATTGAGAGGATATATAGTTAAAAAAAAAGAAATCTCTCTGCGTTTTTTCATTAAAGCAAATAATTTTTTCCAGTCAGGTCTCCTTACTTCACTGTGCCTGGAACACTCCTGTTGACAGGCAATTGCTTTGTGCTACCTTGATAACAAGCCAATTACAAAGTATCTGAAAAAAATGGCTGCCTATAAAAATTACACTGCAGTTAATGAAGCACAGATACTGCCCCTAAAATGGAAAAGAAAACCAAAAACCAAAACCCAACAATCCAGAAACCTGACTGTTACATGAACTAGTAATCTGGCCATGAAATGATAAAGGTTTGACATCCCATAAATTGCAAGTATCTAGTTTGGCTGTCGGGAAATTGCTTGCATACAAGTCACCTCAAATCCAATAAGCTTTCCTGAAAGTTTGATTATAAGTGAGATTATAACTCTATTATATTAATCACTGCAGAAGAAGCAGACCAAAAAACCTATACCAGACAACACACTAATTGAGAACAATAAGAAAGATGAATAACATATGGTAGTTCACGTAGGTGCCATGGCTTTGTAATTACCAAATTCAATTAAAGGAAAAAAGAAGTCGGAGATTCTGCTACTGCTATGATTTGCATATTACAGTTTAAAAAAGAAAGCCTTTCAAAAACTAGACTGTACTGAAATCAATCCTACAACACTAACAGCAAAAAGTCTGAAAATTTTCATTAATAAATGTCAATATGAATTTGTAGCAAATACACATACATTACAGGAGTATTGTACATAAAACCTGTAATAAATATTTTGCATTTCTGTAGCACTTTTCATCTGAGTCTTAAAATGTGATTCATAATATATTACTTCTCAGTCCCTACCTCATGCAAGCAAATGTCATATAGGGGTTTAACCTGCTCACCAGGAAAAGCATCACATTTTCAGAAAAGGCCAGCAAGTCTTTAATGGTGTCAGGTAACACTACAAACTAGGATAAGAAATGAAGCTGCTCTTATCCAACCAAGTAAGATCTAGAGAGGAATGTACCCCCAATGTCAAGACCTCAGCTATCATCTGCAACCATCTTCTACCACAAGACGGTTGTCTGCTGCTTAGGCAAAAAAGACTGTCTTGCAATCTCTTAAGTGTTAGATTACAAATCCTCGACAAGGAGGACTACCTTTACACTTTGCCATTTTGCTGCTGAAGGCAGACCACCTCCTTGACTCATGGCAAGTACAGAATACACCAGCTTACAAACTGATACACTTTGCCCTGGGGAGAAAGATACGAATGAAACAAAATGCTACTGATGATACTGCAATTGGTCATTCAGAGAGCATTAATCTGACTGCCAACGCACCTCATAGAGATGTTCTTCAGAAATGCGCCCACCTACCGAATTAATGGAGGGGCTAAATAGACACGTAGCTATCGTGGCATACAGACATGAACATGCAATCTGTCTGAGGACCTTCCACAGCTAAATTACAAAGGCAGCAAAACAATGGCAATAGGATGCAAGGTAAGTCCCTACAGAACAAGACAGACCCTAGATCACATAAACTTAAATTTATTCTGGGCAGAAGTACAAGACACTGAAGGTTTGTCTGTTGGTGGGCTTGTCTCTCAAACTATTTTTTTTATTATTTTCTTAAGCCTAATTTTAAAAGCCTAAACAAAAGAATGACTTAAAATGAATTAGCATTAAGCATACAGAGATCATTAACAGGCTAAACAACAATACACTTCCAGTGCACCATGCCGCCTCCAGCCAAACCTCATTATCCTTCTCAACTCTAGTTAGAGAATAAATGGATTGACCTATTTATTTCATGTCTAAATTTTATTAAGAGGATTAACTCATTTATTTAGCCTTCAGCAATGGCAGCAGCAAAGGTATTTGTACTCTGTGAAGTGGTCTAGGAGAGGTAAAGTGGGCAACTGAAAGAACTTTGTTGATGCAATTGGACTGGTTGCGCCGTGCAAATTCCTGCCATGAATATCACTTCTTATATGTATCCCTCTCTCTGCTCTAGCTACTCACACACAGCACCTCTCTTGCTGGTCTCACGCTCTCAGTCTTAAATCACTGATATTCACTTTGCATTTTTCTGCATCTCCGGTTTTGGTATCTTTCCACCCTGTCTGCACTGTGGTTTATCTTTAGCTATTACCTTCTGAGCTGCAAGTAGTCTTGCTGATACTTCATCATCTCTACCAGCTTCTAAATCCTGCTTGCCACCATGATCCTCTGCTAATTTCCTTCTCTCTCCCTTCTTTGGGATTCAGCCACAAAATCAAAGATTAATCAGATATCAGACATACACATTATCATCAGATTAAATCTCTCACAGCTGCATGTTCCATAGCCTGTAATGAGTGAAACTGAAGGAAAAAAAGAGAAAACATCATGAAACAACTGACAAGCATCCAAATTTATCTCTGTGACCAACCTATGCTAGAAGGGGTACACAGCCTAATAAATGCATAATAACTGTATAGAAGCCAAGGCCAGAACTCAAATGGGATCTGGCTTCCAGCACAGCAGACCCAGCAGCAAAGACGGCCTTTGAGGAAGTACAAGTACCACCCAGTTCAAGTCTCAGTTCTGAAGCATACTTTGTGGTCTTTGGTGAGACTCTTCTGTTTGCTTGTTTTTAAAGGCAACTGAGCCAGAAGTCCTAAAGGAGGTGATGAGAAACTTGACAGTAGTAGAGTGAGCAAGTGAAAGACAATGCTGAGTCTGTGACGCTTCATCAGGCTACTAATGCCAGCTGATCACTCACATGCTCCAAGCCCTTCAGAAGACCAGTTTCTTTTACAAGTCTTTCTATATACTTTGGATCCCGCAATATTTCCCCAGTCTTCCTTCTTCCCCCAGCAGAAAGGAGCACTTATTCCCAGCTACATTTCATCCTCGCAACTTGGTGGACAGATAATCATCATGTGCAAATCTACCGGCATGCCAAAACAAGCAGGTCTCTCTGGTACAGAATCTGCTCGGGAAGGTTGGTGGTATCACAGCAACAGTTACAAAGCATGAGTATTCAAAAAGCATTTTTTCCCCCCAGACTTAATTTGTAAAAATCAGAACTAGGCTTTCTTTTAAGAACTTTACATGACAAAAAAATACTGAAAGGCTATCAGAAATATTTCCTAATAAATAAATGCAATTCTATAATAAAAAAATAAAGACTTGGCCTTATCCAAAGAGCACTGCAATTATAGGAAAATTTTCCACCGAAACATGGGGTTTTTTTAGTGTTCTCATCAATTTCATGAAGCTTTGAAATAACCTTTTTTATGTAAACTTCTTCTATGACAGGAGTGGGTTTTTTTAGTGAATTTAGTAATTCCCTTCCCCAGGAATATAGATCCTGGAAACCACTGGACTACAAATAATATGAATCATGAGACGTACCTCTGGTGTATCACCAGATCTGGTGGGTCTTAGTTTGTTTTAAATACAACTGGTCTTTGTAGCATATCTAAGATACACATTGTTATAAGTGAATAATGTAGGAATATTCTACTAATTTAGCCATGAATTATCTGCAAACAGATGTAGAGTTTTTACAAACACATTCTGTACTGGAAATTATTTGATGAGTGTTTCATGTGCAATATAGATTGCTCTTCAACGCTTAGGAAGTATGTGTCTTAGAGAATTCAATATTCTTAACTTGCTGTTTGAACTTTTATGTTTGCACTGTAATGCAAATGCACCTTCTGACTCAATGATCATTAACTCTTAGGAGGCAACACTCCTCTCTTGGACTGACTGCCTGAATGAAAAACTTCCATGAAAGCAAGAAAATACAAAAGATGCAGCTCACTCCTAAGAAGAGTCAGACAGGAGGAGAAGAATAAGCTATGAATAAGCTATTTCAAACAGAAATCTTTAGGTGAGCAAGCAGCAGGCTTAAGATAGCATCTGTAAAAGCATTCCATTCTACATTCTCCAGGTAAGAGACTGCTCACTACACGATGGTCATCTTATTACTGGAGACCTCTCCTTTACCAGAGTCAGGGTGCAGAATATTCATCTGAACATGGACAGCAGGCTTTCCTTAAAAACCCTCCTTATCAGCATCCTATCCTACGAGGGACTCTGATCTGTTACTGATTTAGTTATGCAGCTACAAGTTCTTGTCACTCTCACAGCTGCTTGGGCATAGAGGGTGTGCATTTTTCAGTTGCGTCAAAGGGAAGTACCAAGTTTTTGAAAACTGCTGTCCTGTATGTTTTTGAAATAGGTTGGAATAAATGCAGTGTTCAGGCCAATCTCCCAGCTCAAAGTATGAAAAACACTGCTTTTCTTAGAACAAGTATATAGGTCAAAATTTAAGAAAGTGTGCCTGCGTACTACCTTGCTACCATGATATGAATGTGCTCTAAGGACTGACTGACAGGGTAGCTCAAAATCTTTGGCTTCACTGCTGAAGCTATCAACGGGGTGGCCAATTAGTGCCAGCTCCTGTGGACAGTTCTTTGATGGAAAAGACAGTTCTTCAACACCTTTCCCACTGACTATCAAACGCCCTGCAGAGGGTGATGACTTCCAGCATCTGGTGACTGGCTGAGTTTGAACCAGTGACCCAGGTTTGAAAAGGTCCCAAACCCATTACTAATCTCCTGTCCTACTGATACTTTTATTGCTGTGAAGACAGAAAGCTGGTCCTACCAGTTTGCCATTCTTCACCCAAGCACGTACCTGTACTGACAAGGAAGCAAACAGCGCTTTCTCCAAGCACTTTGTTTTGTTTCAAGTTCCCCACTTTGGAAGTGATAGAGGTGTTAAATAGAAGCCTTGGCCAATTGCATAAATCAGATTCTGCTTAAGTAGCTAATGTCAACCTTGGGGGGAGGGGAGGGGGAGGGAAGATTAAGTGTTCATTTCCAGAGACCAGCACATCTTTTGTGCTTCAAAAGCATTTGAAAGAATATAAATCAAAGCAGAATATGAACCAGCAAAGCTAATTCACTGCCTATCTGTTTCGTTTCAGTTGCATCTTTCTCAATCTCCTCAGCCAGGTAACGTGGCCTTTCCTTGAAAGTTACACAACAAATCAAATAAGTCGGTGCTGGGAAGAAGAGGGGAGGAGAGGTAAAATTTATTACTGCCTAAAAGGGAAGGTGACTCATAAGAGAGTGGTATTAAGAAAGTGACAGTATGAGACGAAGAGGGAGCGTTTTGAACTCATTCTAATGATCTAATGACTAATATAATCCATTAAGAAATGCAAGGGCAAGATCTTTTTCACTGATTAACGTTGTACCTTATCCATGTTTTTAATAAAAAAATTTAATATATACTGCTCCTCAGCTATCTGCATGTTTAATTAAAATGCTGAAAGCTTCCAGAAAGTGTTCATTTCACTCCATCAGATGAAAGAGTGAAGTATCCAGCCCTTCACCATGGATATGGAAGCAGTAAGAGAAAGTGAGAAGGAAAGGAAAAAAGGAAAAACTGTATCATAATAAATACAAGAACACCCACTGGCTTAGCAACGTACCTGTTAAGTATGGTGTGTGAAACCCTTAGACAAATACTACAAGAATTTAACACTAATATTTTAAGACCAGATGTCTTATTAAAGCCAGAAATAGCATAAAATATCTGAAAAATATTAAAAATCTGCTTTTACACTTCAGTGACGTATAAATGAATGTAATTTACTTTTAGGGACATACATGAACTTCATACAAACATAATCACAATATTTAAAAAAAAAAAAAAAAACCAAAACAAAACTCCATGCTCACCCTTTGCTCTACAACTGTATATAAATCTCTAACTCCCTCAAATTGGAATTAAAGAGAAGACCCACCTTCCTGATGTCTATCCAAGCATTATGCAATCACTTAAAACTGTGAGTTTCTGCTGTCGGAAGAGATGCATCAGCATGTGTGCAACTAAGGTTCTGCTGAGCCACTATATAAATATCTTTCGTGTTCAGACTGACCAACTGCTGTAACGCATTTTAACAGTAGAATACATTATTAAAATAAATTCAACTCAAGCAGGCAGTTGAGATATTTCTGTTAAAAATAATGGACAGGGATCAAGATCCCATTTCACTTTGTTGCAGCTGAAGTACTTGATCATAATCTTGAATACATTCAAAATGGAAGCCTCTTGCCAAGATAGTGTTCGGCTGACTGACTCAAATGGTGGTGAGCCAAAAGCTCTGTTCAGATGCAGTCCATTCTTCTGAGCACTTTGCTACTGTTAAAACAACATATTCAGTGCTAATTTAGAAGTAGTCTTTAGCAACAGCAACTACAGCTTTTTTTTTTTAAGGTGCCAAAGGAGGTACGAAGTATATGAAAAGAATGCTTGCTAATTGTTTGCAACCATTTAGCATTTCAGCAGTGGCTTCTTATTATTCATAGGTATTTTATTAGTAAATTCAAACAACACTTGTGACTTTGTACAGTTTCGTGCAAATCACTGTTCATTCAACTCATGCTTTTTTTTTTTTGCCTTTTTTATGTATTTTTGAGCACAGTCAATCTACTCTGGGATAATACTGGCATATTCTGAAAGACATGACTAAAGGAGTCCTCTACAATGCTAGGTTTTATGTTTAGTAACTCCTAGAAAAATAGGGAATTTCCAAGAGAAATTCAGCATTATGCCAGTACTTTTAAAAGGTCTGAAGAGGTGATCCAGATGGGACGGGTTAAATGGCTTCAGAACTGACTGATGAGTCTTAGAACATGATAGACAGGAGATGATTACTAAGTAAACATATTTTCACAAGGAGAGGGGAACAGGTCCTGCTGTATAATATAAATTGAGAAGAATACAGTAAGCAATAAAGCTTGCAACTGGCATAAAGGTAGGGTAATCATAAATAAAAGGTCAAATCACTGATTAAAAAGAAAGCCAGTACGAGCAACCTATACTTTGTATTAAAGTTCAGTGCTAAATGACACGCAGGAAGAATAACATGGCACTAGTGAATGTATGAAGATATTTGTTCCGGCAGTGACACTGAAAAGAATATGGTCATAACATTGGATGGTCAACTGAGCTTGCAGTTGCAGTCAGGCAGTGCCACCAGCTGTGGTAAGAGGCCCAACCAATGTTGCTCTGCCACGACAACCAGACTGGGTTTCGAGCACAGTCATGCAGAAGTTTCGGGGAGCTGGTACCTGACTACAGCTCTCAGTATCAGCAACCTGTTTTCGGGCCAGGCAGTGAGAGGAAGCAGATCCTGGAAAAAGTTTGACTACAACCAGCTAAACCCTTTTAAACAGAGAGGTCCTGAACTTGGCATCTTTTAAAACTGTTCTTTCATAAGGCAAAAATAATACATTTAGCCAAGTAATTAATTAGCTTTCAGGATAACTGTTGTATAAAGGATAATCTGAACGTGATCCTTCCACCCCCAAATTCCTGTTCCTATCTTTCAGTCTGTTGAGATCCCCACATAAATGACAAGTGCAATGTACTGCCATTATCAGAAACTTGAAATTTTCACCCTCTCTCTTATAACTACTGAAATAATGCAAGACTTTGACAATGTTTAGTGTGCTTTGCACACTTCTACTCAACACAGCAAGCAAAGCAAGTGCTAGCCATCTCTCACCAAGGTGTATTTTTAATAAATAACTTACTAGAATCAATACAGAGATTACTGGATCAATTTCTATACACTATGTACACAGGCAGTCAGATGATCTAATGGTCTCCTTTGGCCTTAAAATCTATTAACAAATTTGTTTTCTACAGATGACCAAACATGTTTCCAAGAACAGTCTTCACAGTCTACCACCCTGGACAAGAAAAGGGCACGGGAAAGCCACCTTGGTAGGGAAATGCTTTTTACTAGAATGTGTTAATTTCCAACTGATACCATCCAGTACCTATCAGTAAATGTGGCATCCTAGAGCACTGACCTGCTGAGAAGATGAATGATGTTTGCGAGGAACTGCCAGACAAGCATACTATCAGTACTGATACTTAGCTTAAATGTTTTTTTCTTTCCCAACATAAAAAGCTACGGCAAAACCAATTAGAATAATGCTAAGTCTCTCAGTATATCCATAGCAGAGGCTATTCAAAGCAAAAATATTAAAGATGCACTAAAAAATGTGGAGAAGTCCAAAGTAAACATGATTAATATGGAAACTTGGATTTAAAATGCATAATGTGATCACTGGTCTAGCTCCCTTGGAATATCATCTGTGGCAGATAAAAAAAAAGCAAAGTCCTTGTACTGCATGCAATTCAACAGCAGCCTATTGGCCATAAGAAATAATTTCTTAACAATGTGACTTACCAGCTTTTCCCAGAAGGCTGAAGGCTGCTGTGTTATACTATTACTAACAGTAACCTTATTCAGTGAAAGGTTTAGAGAAGAGAACGTGAACTTCAATTAAGATATGCAAGGTCTAGCCTTTCATCTGAACTTATTCACCCATTTTAATGCTTTGTTACCATATAAGCTACCCTGCTGCTGCTGTACATGATGGTATTCATTTAGTTTTATTGTATCTATGCTCTTTAAGTACTTACAACAGTTTTAAGAACCTCATACATTAAATCAAATGTCAAGACAATCACGTCACTCAAAAGCTTTTCCCAAGCTTAAAACAACAGCCTACAAATGCAATCTCTCTGAAGGCTGACTTGAACATACTGCAAGTACTCCTTCTAACAACAAGTAAGACTCCCACTACAACTCCCCGACTATATGAACCTCCTAGCCTACGAAGACAGGAAATTGGTAACCTACCATAGGCAAGTGACTGTTAAACCTACATTCTGGGGAAGGAAAAAAAACAACACCACAAAACCCATAAAAAGCAATCGCCCCTAGAAGAAACTTTGACAAATGTCCTACGCATCAAGAAAACCCTAACAACCATCTCAAAGTTTTTTTAAACCACAGCGTGGGCTTGATTTCTTTATATGATCACATCTGCAGCAGCATGGTATAGGGGAAAAGTCCAGGACCTCAATCAATACTCAGTCTTATTTAAAATGCTATGCACTGCCATCAACCCTGTGAAGCGTGCCTGGAGACTGACTGGCAACAGCTTGGGAGTAAACCCTCATGTCCAGGAAAAGAACAGTATGAAGCGGTACTGCCCAGATTTATAAGAATGCAAAGACGGTGCAGGTGTGCCACTACCAGGCGGAAAATAAATCATTAAAAAAGATGGAGAAAATTAAGGAACAATGCAATTATATTCAGGAAAAAAATTAACATTACATGAGCTCTCTGCTACTTAAGGCAATGTCCATGAAAAGATTTTCACAGTTTTTCCAAGTTCAGTCCTGCAATTTCCCAACTATGCCAAAACATACATTCTTATTTTGATGCAAGTGAGCTGAAATATGGAATTGCAAATGTTGATGCTGTGATTTGCTAGGCAGGACTATGATTAGAAGTGGGATTGTATCCTTCTGAATTATTAATAAAAACATGTCCAATCATTCCCTTTAATTCTGTACAGTATACAGAATCATAGAATGGTTAGAGTTGGAAGAGACCTTAAAGTTCATCTAGTTTCAACAAATCTTTTAAGAAAAGTCCACTTCTCTAATGTCCTTTCTCTCAGAAAACTATCAAGCTATCTAAACTATCAAAGACCATTATAAATTTTTATTAAGCTGCAAATACAGTTCAACTCAAGAACAGGTAATTGCCATTATAAGCACAAAAAAACCCCAACAATGATGAATGCGCTACAGACAGAAAAGAACTGGCTGCAGAGACAAAGCAGGAGACTGCTTGGGAGTGCCCAGGGCAGTCCAAAGTAGGACTGATCCACACACCTTCAGTCAAGCAATTCAAGCCAACTAAAATGTGTAATCTTTTTGAAACCAGGATGCTTCCTAAGTTTATTTGACAAAAAGTTTCACTGGGAAGGGCTCTCTGTCAGGGATGGGACTACTAGTCAAAAACAGAAGGGAAGAAATGTTTTTGTCCCTTTTGGGATAGGTTAATCACACACATCTCTTTAGTCAAGAAAGATTACAAGTCAATCCAAAGCCTGTGAAAGGTAGCACAGAATGGTATTTCTGCCAGCGACTGCTATGAAACCCAACGCAGTGGGATATTTCTGCAAGGAAATTACAAAAAAATTTTGTGGAATTAAAAAAAACAAACTAGTCTGCAGGATATAGATTGTGCTACCTAAACACATTTCACCTCCATCAAAAATAAATCAATGTCACTGACTATACTCTTCTTACACCTCCAAAGGATTTATTAAATTTCTGCCATTTTACACTGATTTCATGTAAAGTCATTTAGAGGCCTTCTCTTTCTGCAGCATGTAAGATGATACACCATACACAGAAGTTATGTGAGGTTTTTGTTTTAAAAAAATATCAAGGACGTGAAAGCTATGAATAGTTACAGGCAGAGATTTTAAACACTTCTGTTCTAAGTATAGACTCTAAGCACTTTCAATCATTCATGCTGATTGTTTTTCACATTGATTCCCTGAAAAGACAGTGATTCCGGAAAAGCCTATTTTACTTCAGATTTTACAATCTAAGGGTCTTTTCACCCTAACTCCAAATCTGGCATGTTGTTTCATTAAAAACATTGCCTAAGACATTTTAGACTCTTGTCCAAAGTTGTGTGCCTCAAATGCACACATCTTTGTATATGTCCTTAAGTATCCCAGTGAAGGTTCCCCAGGAAGGAGTTGTCATAACAGTTCATTTGCAGTCACTACCCTCATTTTATGCCACTGAGGGGAGAGGGCTTGCCCCCTTTTCCATTTGCGATGCCCTAACCTTTGCAAATCCACAGCTCTTACGCTAAAGGCCATTTCCTCTGCAATAAATCACGCTGTCACAACATCTGCTTGGACCCCTGACAATGCTGCTCCATGCTGCAGCAGCAGATACAACAGTCCACAATTCGTGATTCCAACCTCTCTCCTCTGCTTCTTCAGGGTTCCTCCTTTCCTTGAACAGCTCTTGAGAAATACAGTTTGGTCACACATTAGAGAGAGCAAATCCATTGCCACCTTCTTTGCTTTGTACCATTTATGAAAATTATCATTTAGGTACAGATTCACATGCATTTATTTATGTTTTAAATAGAAGTCAAAGAAAAGAGAATATGCTTTCCAGTCAGTTAGCTACCATACCAATGGCACAATCTCTTTGTAAATAAACTTTGCACTTGTAGAATTTGGCTTTATATCAACTTACATTGTAAATTGTGAACTAATGAATTTGTATTGGCAGAGGAAAACATTTCTGCTTTTACAGACTACAGCATTTACTAGTAAACAAGATTACTAGGAACAAATCCCAGTTTCCCCAGCAACTTAGTTACTTGTCTCTTACAAGGCTCATATGTTGATTCATTCCTCTCTGGGGTCCCAGAGTAATGAGTCTACTCCTAACCACCAGATAAAATTATAACAATTGAATGCCAAGTTTGTTGAGTTCTGATATTCTGAAAAGTTAGTGTATACCTGGTGCTGGGACAGGACTTGGTTGTATCTTGATGTCACCAAAGCTCTAAGTTACTGCTTTAGGAGTACCCTCAACGTTTTTGCAGGTCCTTTCAATTATTACATTCAAAGTAAGATATGCAGACCAAAATCATTACTTACCTTGTCAGACCTCCTCCCATCCCCCCGTTTTGTAAAACCATGAAGCAATCCTGAAGTTGTGAAGTCAGAATTATTGCACAAGTGGGAAACTACCTAAAGCTATTTAACAGCTTCCCTTGTGATACAGCTCCTTGTCCCCCTCATCGGTGCCTTCCAAGTGCATTTTATTTAGAATAATGCAAGACACTTGTTTAACTTCCTAGGAACTTCAGCTCCTAGAAAACCCCTTGCAGTTGCCTCTGATTTTTATCAATTACAACTGAGTTTTGTGTAGTAGTTAGAAATATACTGTCAATCATAAAGTGATGTACTAGTTACATAATCAGTGTGACCAACATTGTTGAAAATGGCAATTGTCTTCATCTGTATTCTTTGAAAGCTGGTTAATAAAGAGTGATCTAAGAGTAATAAGTTATTTTACCTGAGAAGTGAATTAAGCCACGCTACTTCAAGAGCAAGTTTCTGAAGTACCACAGATTTGAAGTACTCATACATGTTAAACTATTACAATAATGCATTTTAGCAGATTTACAAAGCCTTAGTCAAAAGGGAAGCACAAATCACTTTGCAAACTATGGAAGAAGTCCACCATTGAAATGCTTTGTCCAGATAAAGAAACATTTGTATAAAACATTCTAATCATTGTCTGGCAAGGCTTAAAGAAAAAGCACAAATAAATAGCACACATCTGCTACAGATTTTTTACAGGCTGTTAAGTACAGTGCTCAGGTATCTCAATACCATGGAGATAAAGGAGAGTCAGATTCTGAAAGCTTTTTTAAAATAATTCAATAAATTTAGACTTTTTTTTTTTAATCAAGAACACAATTTCCTGTATGTTAAATAGATCTCTACTAACATTAGGAGGAAGAAAAGCCTAGCCATTGAAATGTATCAGTTTGAAAACTGATAAAAGAAAAACCTTTTATAGAACACACTATTAGCTTCTGGTACTCACTGCAATAAAGCACTGAAGCCAAGAGCATTAAAAAAAAAAAAAACACAAAAAAAGAAAAGTAAAGAAAAAAACCCAGAAAGAACTAGCTTTTTAGAGAGAGAAAAATATCCACAGCTCTAGGGAGATCTGAATGCTTGGTTATGCCAGTGGAGGCCATCCCTGTTGGATGTGGCTAGAAGCTAGGTTTAGGTGCTTATTCCATACCTGCACATTAGAGTGCTTCTTGCACCAGTCCCCCAAAGAGTATGATACAGTACTAGTGTCCGCAACAGTATCTCAGACATGATGAAATGCTAGTTTCATGGCATGACAGCGCTCATCTCCAGTCTCAAACAAAGTCAGAAATGTTATCATTGTCGTTTCCAAATTAGGGCCTCCCCATAGGTTAGTTCACTGGAAGTCATAATTAACTCTCAGCCTCTTCAAAATTATCACCTACCTATAGGTGATTCCAGTTTCATTCCTAACAATTTACAGGGTCATTTTATGAAGCTTCTCTAACAATACAATCCACAGATACCTAAACGTATACGCTTACAACGATCAAAAGATAAAAACAAGTCTCAGGGCCTATAGACTTTTTGCGCTTCAATGAAAATCTGTAGGATAATTCCACATCTTAAGAAACGCTAATTTCTCCCCCACATTTTCACACACCTCTAGAGAAAAGCCTGAATTCCTATTGAATTGAGCTAATATATTTCATATTTGCATGTTTCTGTCCCAAGCAAGAGATAAGGAAGGAAAATGAAATTGAACAAGAACATATTACCACATTCGAGGACTTGCAGCCAGATTTGATAGTGGAAATTTCATTATAAGTAATCCTCTTTTTAAAAGTCTAGCCTAGTTTTGACGTCACTTATGGTATGGGTGGTTGACATGCACAAACATCACAGATGTTAAGGGAAGTTACTTCTATTTGCTTTTGGTTAAAGGGAAGTTGAGCTTGCCAGTATATCTGCTGTAACAGTCGAAGTTCTCTACAGCTTTTGCTATTTCCACTGATTTTATTAAGGCAATGAACAACACAGTAAGACTTACCTCAGAGGGATCAGATGCTAGTTTCTATGCCTTTAAGGCCATTAAAACCCATCAGAGTAGAAGCTGCTACACACGAGAACTCAAAGTACTTGTTCTAAGAACAAGTATCACTCAAAAACCAGAGGAAGACACGTTCGTCTTTTACAGAAGATGGTACCATGTTCAACCATGAGCAACATTTTCAGAATCTAAGCACAAAATTTTAAAAAAACATATAAAACTAATGAGATTTAATTTCGTTGATAATCTCAATGCCCTAATAACCTGGTACCCACAGACCTCTTGCAATTACTACATTATACTTTCTATGTTTGTCAACCCATTTTCAGGCACTAATTTACCAAATGATGATTGCTGTTTTTATGAACTACATTAGCTGGAACATAGAGCCCTTGATTTAACTTGTGCTTGTCTTTGAAAGATCTTTGCCAGAAGTTTCAGTTTTAGACTGAAAGTAATCTTTTCCTTAAATTTTTTCTATTAAGGAAAAATGGTTTGTTCCGTGTAAATAACTAATTTTTAGCAGCCCAAAGGATGTTTATACAAGTTCATGTATATTTTTAAGTTGCCTTGCTACAACTTTTAGCAAGAACAAAAAAAATATCCAGGTTTAGTTCTTTTAAAACAGTTATCATAATGTTATTATGTTCACAATACTGAGAATAACTTGTAATTGTAACATTTGCTCATTCAGGATAATTACTTATGTTAATATTTTGAATTTTCTAAGGGAGAAAAATACAGTCCCTAGAGCATTTCAATTTTTCTCAGCTAACATCTTCTTCACAAGGATTAAATTTTCTAATTGGATAGCCCTCAATAAAAGCCAATAAATTCCAAAGAGAATAGCTCAAGCAGACATTCAGAAAAATCAGTTCAAGTAAAATACTGTACCGTAGCATAGCTTTTTCTGTCTGTCTGACTCCTAGCTCATGCCAGGTTGACATGGACAACCCTTGTGGCTTTCTGTCCAGTTCACTGCATGTCCATACAACACTTAACACAGTGAGAAGTAAATGTCTAATTCCCACTTTGGGACTGCAGGACAAACAAACAATAAAAATTTCATCTTTAGTCATCACTGGCCAGCAACACTTAAATTTTCCGGTCTGAAAGCACAGAACGCATACTGCCACAAAGGACAAAGATGCTCAGCTATGAATCCTCTTCAAAAGGGCTGGTGTGGGCTGCCTGGGTTTTTATTGGGATAAAGCTATCACAGAAAAAACACATTGTTGAGGTGCTTTACCCAGTTAAAGTTCAAATCGCAGAACAGCCCAGGTTGGAAGGGACCTCAAAAGATGATCTGGACCAACCTTTTGTGGAAAGGGAGACTAGATAATCTTATCTAGCATCCTGTCCAATCACATACTGGAAACCTCCAGTGATGGGGAAGTTCTTCCAGTGAGTAATTGTTCTTCCTGTAAAAAATGTATTTCTTATGTTGAGATAAAACCTCTCCCAGTACAACTTGTACCTGTTGCCCCTTGTCTTCTCCATGTGGCTCCTTGTGAAAAGAGCCTCTGTCCTCTTTGTAGCTGCCCTTTACCAGAATACTGTGATGACACACCACGCCCTGAGCCTTGTCTTCCCCAGGGAGAAAAGACCTAACTCCTTCAGTCTTTCGTCATAGGGTAGGTTCTCCAGCCCTTTGATCATCAAAATTATGTTCTGTGTAAAGAAATCAGGTCCACATTTTTAAAAATGCATACCCATGTGCAATTTCAGGGGAGGTCAGAGACAATTCTCGTCCCTGAGAAGAGCACCATTAAAACCCTATCACAGCACTGAAAACTCAATTCTGTTCTTTCTTTGACTTTGTTCACTACTCAGCGAAATGCCTTCTTGTTAATTATCGACTTCATCATCGAGGGACAGTTTAATCACAAGACTGTCTGCGGTTCAGGCTATCACAGCAGTACTAGCAGGGAATTTTGTACTGCACATAATTGGCCAGGTAATTAGAATACAACATCCTTAACTGCTCAGTTACTGAACATAAATGGTGCAGCATGCAGTGCTTGACTGGTGGAGGACTTGGGGGACCCAAGGCAGCTGCCAAGTACCCACTTTTACTTCTTCACAGTGTAGCTAAGCAAACAGCACTGCTGGCTTACTGCCACCCTGTTCTGTGAGGTGGTAGCACCCCTTTCACTCTGATGTAAAAAGAAATTGAGCAAATTTATTGTATTTCAGGACATCCAAATCCACGTGAAAATAAAATTATACACCCAGGATTTTTGAAAAGCAGAGCAAACCCAGCATCCTGACAGCAATGGCAAGTCAGAGCCAATATACTTGTATGAAATGGTATCACTGCCAAAATTGACAGTCCTACCAACTGTGTGGGACAGGGTGCTGTTGAAGGCTGGGAACTTATTACAGGATCTGCATGATCCGAGCTACACATGTTTTCAGCACGCCGTATTTCTGTATAAATGGACCGGTGCAGAACACAGCTGCAAAGAGCAATCCTGCTGCAATAATTGCCTTATGGACAATTCAGATGCTACCACAGTAGGTATTTTAGAGCAAGACGTACACATAACAATAATACCAGGAAAGACAGTTCTTTCATCTCGTGATGTACCATATCAAGTACTATGTTAAAACTGGCCAGATTACTGGCTCCCTTCCTGGAGGCTAATTCACTGCTCTGATACTTTATAATCTTTCTCTCATTTCCATACAAAATGAATTTGTGGCCTGTATTTGTTCACATATGTTCCTCGGTCAACACTCTCTTTTCCTTCATTTAGCTCTTCCGTAATTCAGCACTTGCATTTCTTTCTTCAAATATATTTATAAACATCAATACCTACTCCTGGTGTCAGTAGACTAAAAAGGGCCATTATGTAATCTCATCTGGTTGGCAAGATCTCTACTCCCTAAGCACCATTACAGGAGCCCTTTTCTACACTGTCCTGGTTTGAGCAACACAGGACTAATTTCTCTTCTAATGCTTGGGAAAACTGCACTTTTAGAAGACTCTAGTGCCTGAATTTGTGAAAATATTTACTTTATAGCAAGCTATGGTGTGTGGGTTTCAAGGTCTCAGTGGTTTTGAGCCTAGCCAGGTGCAGAGATGGAGGAGCGAGACCCAGGCACTTGACCCAAGCTGGCCAACAGGATTATTTCATACCATGAACATAACATTCAATATAAATCAGGAAGTTTGCTGAGAAATTCTCTCTCTTCCTTGATGACTTCAATCCTGAGAACTTCTTGCCCCAGTGCCAGAACCCTGAGGCCTTCCCTTCCTCCCAAGGCCGTAGTACTCGCAGTATCCCACATTTGCCATCCACTGCTGGGAGCGCACAGCTTCCTACTGATATAATTGGCTGAGTGTAAGCCTTGTATATTTTGTATTGGTATCGGGATCAATACTGATTCTTCAGTATTATTAATGTTAATTATTTACTCTTATTCTATTACATCTGTTTATATTTCAGCCCTCAGGTTTCCTTGGTTTTTCGCAATTCCTTTTCCTGGGTGGGAACAACAATAAATTGTTGTGGGTTCCTTAAACCATAACATACACTTATTTGCATTTTAGATTTCCTTTCTCAAACATAGCTGACCAGACTGATATGCAGTACTCTTATATTCTTCTCTCTTCCAGTAAACCTTCGTCAGTCTCTCGGATGACTGCTGTGGCAATTAACAGAAACTCTCAAGTGTCTCTCACCACCTCCACTTCCAGCTGATAAAACCCCTGCTTGGAACAGAAATTCTAACTATGTTCCATGTACAAGATTTCTCATTTTCTGCTACAGTTTTTGCCTTCAGGACACCAGTCCTGAAGGTATAACATTCTTCCTTATTTTGTTCCACTATTGTACTAGCAATGCCTCTCAACCCTTTCAGATTTAGGGCCACGTTTATCCCACTGCTTCTGTGTTCTGTACACTGTCTAGAGGCAATGACTCGAATTCTTGTATTGGTTGGTCCAACAATCCTACGCCTTTCTCACTACTCTTCCTCCAGGAGTTTCTCTCTTCAGCTTGTGAAGAATCCACAATTGCCCACACAAGCTTTCCAAATGCAACTACGATTCTTCATTTGTATGAGAACAGGGTAAGACATCTCCAGCCATAGAACAGAACTGATAAAATTTGTTTAGTTTTTAAGAGAAGAAAGTTGTTAATTCAGGGCATTTGCTACTTGTCCATGTTCCCAAATTAAGCCTTCCATTAAGGAATAAAAATAACAGCGTGAAATCCTTTAGCAGACAAGCCCTACAGAAAGCTGCTTTCTGGGCGAGAACAAAGGAAACTTTTGCAAGAAGCAGCTAATTCAATTGCTTGTTGCCTTAGTGTCCTGGTCACATTAAACCTGCACGATATGATTCTCACTGGAAGGAGAAATCATGAGCCAGACATAATCATTTGGCAAACTCAATCATGTTATATTATTCAGATATAATCAGAACCTACTTGTCCTTATCATTGTAAGGTGTTTGAAAAGCACAGTGTTTATAGCGGTGGTTTGCCACCCCGCTTCTTCTATTGTAAGGCTACAAGTGGTAAAATACTAGACTCTCCATTTCTTTGTAGATTCGATTCAGCATAACAGAAATTACTTCGCGACAGTCTAAAAAAAAAAACCCAAAGTAAATGTATAGAATATTTATCACTGGCCAAAGATAAATTGTGTTTGAGAAAGCAGTCAGGTCCAGAATTGTGAAAAATCTGTGTACATGCTCTGGAACAGTAACACTTTCTACAAACCAGTATCTTTAAAATGTACTGAAAATATAAACAATACATAAACAGAACTTATTTTCTATTCCAGGTTCATACAAATTCACCATCATTAATAAAATTGGAAGCTTTACACCATAGTGTAAGATCAAATATCCTGAAGGTATTAAGTAAATAATTTCCTCTAATTAATTTTCTTCATAAACAGCTATACTAATGCAGGATCTGGATCTCAGTAAATAGAAAACCACTGAATTTCAATAGGACTATGTTACCTTACCTTAACACAGTTTAGGGTATTACTCAAAAGCTAATCTGACTTAGTATAAAGGATGGCACAAACTTGTCCAAATACCTGGATGAAAACAGCAAAGCTTTCAGAGAAGTTAACCATACACATCGCACATTTCACATGAACAGGACTTGCAGGATCTCAGAGCTCTTAAACCAGCCAATTTTTTATATTTAGCCACATAATCATGTTCCAAACCTTTTGATAAGTAACCTCAGCTTATCAGGGATGGATATCTTTTAAACCATACTCATTTAACAGCAACATTTTCCTGCTAAAAATCTAGATTTTTTTTTTGCTATCTGAATTAATGCAACAAAAACAGTTAACAAAGTGTGTACTTTATATCAACAACACTTCACAAAAGGTATTAGTTTACAACAGGGGCCTAGACATTAAATAATCAATCCAAAGGTCACACAGGTCAAAGCTGGAAACTTAATGCATGCTTCATAAGTTCCACATCTTCTCCGTATTATTATTTAACAAAGTACTGTTTGAGAATGTTCTCATTAACCCCCAGGAGTTATGAAAATGCACCACAGTATTTCAAGATTCTTAAGACCCCTAGCTACAGTCTTCATACTTATTGGGGAAAAAAAAAAGAGAATTTGGGACTTAGATTAAAAATTTGTTCTTACTGGAATCTAACAGACTGTGTAAAGCCATGATGATAATCTTAGCCTCACAAAGCTCTCCATATTCCTTCTATTTCTTTTTCTAATTTCATAAATAAAACTCACGTTACTCCCAGTCTAAATATTTGTCCACCCTTCCCTCAAGGACAAATGACTAAGACACTCTTCCTATATCTGAAGTACTTGGCCTGCCTAGAGAACCCTGTGATGTGAAACGTCATACCGATTTCACTGGGTACTTTGTACTTTGCAAAGTTACCATCCCTTTCTTTTGCAAACCACAGCTATGCAGCTGAACCAGCAGTATAAACTAAAATTTATCATTAATCTCCAGCGCCCCAGCCTTTACTGATTCTGGCATGGTTCTATTAAACTTCACGTTTCATTGTAATAGGATTTCAATTCAGTGACTAAACATATTTACTTTGAATTAAGATTCACAACTACCCGAGACAAATGCTACTAAACCCATGGCCTGTATCATGATGTTGAGTCAAAAGAACAGGAAAAAAGTAGTAAAGGTTTAATCCAGAAGTGAGCTGGGATTTAACTCTTTTCTGAAATCATTGCAGCAAGACCACTCTTAATACATTTAGCAACAATTAATTCTCAAAGCCAAAACAGCTGCACATTGCTGATGCTCTCCAGATGCAAGCTAAGGAATTAAATCATGGGATAATTCAATTGGAAAATTGCTTGTAATTATGGAGAATGCAGCGTCTGCTTGACTCCTCGTGGTGATTGGTAGTTGCTTTAAGAATAGCGAGGTAGTCTGTGCAATGCATAGTGAATACAAATAAGTAGCTGTGTTAGGAGAAATCTCATTTAGTTTCACAAAGATACGGGTTTAACATTGTTAAAACTGTATTTGCTGGCATTAATGATAATCCATTTTCACTGTCCCATTACTGCCAAGGAACAGAACGACCCACTATCACTTACATACAGAACAGTAATATTAACTTATAGCACCTTCCCTCTAAAGGAACTCAAAGTACTTTGCAAACATACAAAATGTGGTCCTGCTCTAAACAACGATGATCCAAAAAGGGTTTGTTCTTTCTCACCTCATTTAATCTACATGTAAACAAACAGTCTTGTTCTAACATGTCATCTAAATCTCTGATGCCACAAGGCTGACAATTTCTGGGAACGAAGAAGGATGCTCCTACGCTTCAAGTATTAAAAGTAAAATTCTCAGTTATTATTCAACAACCGAAGAGCTGGCTGCACAAAGGTCTAGTCAGAGACCCTCTAGTACTGTTGACAACAGGGAAAAAATCCAGAGGAAACTGGTTTTTTGGATTGACAGTTACCAGTGCAGAAAAAAAGCCATCTTGCCATCTGTAAACTGAGCACATGTATTCTTAAAATAACAGGATGATGCAGTTTTCTACTCTCTCTTCGCAAAATAGCCTTACCAGAGGTGATCCTTATTAGCATTACAACATTTCACAGAGTCTGCTGACTATTTTAGAGAGTCTTGCCCCTTGGCAAACTGGGGGACAAAATGGCTGCTGCACGCGATAATATTCCTACTGGCTCAGTGATGGAATGGGAAAAGACTCCTAGAAATACTGACTTCCAGTTTCCTGGTTTAACTATTAAAACACACAGCTCTTAGTTTACAGAAACCCAGTTATGGAAGCAGTGGTTACTATGACACATTATATGACCTGTGCTGTAGCTACTGAAATGTTTGCCTGATTTTTTTTTCTTTAAAAAGCATTAACAGAAAAGCCTTTAGGCAACAAAAGATCAATTATTTACAAGTGTCTTCACAAATCAATCATCTAATATCAAAGTTGAAGTTGTTATTTTTAGCATTATTAACTATAAAATAATTAAAATAGATTACAAAGTCACAACCCCTCCTTAAGTTTATGTGAACTGGGGGAAGATTCCTCAAAAGCAATTTTCTTTTTAAAAAAATTGATTGTAAAAATATTCCCCTCAATTAATAAGTTATCTGGTACTATGGAAAAGGTGATAACTTATCTCTGTTCTCAGTGCTAGTACTTTCTAGAACAAAGGTGAGAAAGGGGAGAAATCTTTATCATTGTTATCTCCACTTGTAAAGGAGTAGAAACACCGTTGTGTTGGGACCAGCGGCAAGTCATTCTCCTTCTATAAATACGTTCTGCGCTGACCAAAGCGCAGGTCTCAGTAGCAGAGATGACATGCTATCAAATAGACAACACGTTCTGTGAACCCAATCTTGCAGAGACAAGGGCTGTATTTCAATCTAACAAAATCCTCAAGCACAGGATACAAGTATTTGAGTAGTCCTAAGAAATACACAGAAGTTCTTTGTGCATTTTATTGTCACACAGCAGATAATGGTCCTTAGCAATACAAAGCCCTATAGCAGCATTTTTCCAGTAACCAGATATGCTACTGTTTCTACATGACATACCCCCTTTGCTGCTCCCTCTCCCTCTTCCCCTCCCTGAGCTACATGCCATTGGTTTAGGTTTTAATTCTGAAGACAAATAAAATGGTGAGTGCCACCCCTCCTTTAATATAATTTTCCAAACTGCAAAAGACTACACAAATATAATGCTTCTTCCCTCCTGAACTTGTTTCACAAGGTTGCAGTAGAGGTTATCAAGCTGCTGTTGGTTTAAGTTGCTGGTCTAATACCAACTCTGTAAGGGTTCAAAGATGGTAAACTGGATCACACTCAGAAATGCCCTGTGCAGAGGCAACTCTCACTCCAGCTTTTCTGCTGCCCCCCTGCCCCATGCAGAAAGTGTGTAACATCCACATACATAACAAGCATTAAGTTTCCTCAAGTATACAGAGGTGGGAAAAAGTGGCACAACAGTACTTCCTTACACTACTGCCCCAGCTGGCATCTCTAATTGCACCCATGCCAAAAAAAAAAAAGAGCGCTGTGTCTATGCAAGGCTGCCAGTGACACAATGCACATCTGTATCACCTCATCAAAGCGTCAGGCTTTAAGGAACATCCCAGACTTCAGCTTAACATGCTCTTTTAGCCACATGATGAGAAACTGGAAACTACTTCAGCAATTTCACAAACAAGCTCATTGCAAACACACCTGGGCTAGCAAAACGCCACTTGCTGCAGTCTGCACCCCTTTATCCAGCAAGCCCAAGATGGTTTCAAAGAGCAGAGCAGGAGGAGGAGGGAATAGGAAGGTGCTTTTCAGAAAACATAACCAAAAAAGAAAAAAAAAAGAACAAAGTTTTGATTACATTGCAGGAGTGAAAGACAGTAATCTGTAGTTCAGTGAAGTTTCTGCAGTCTGTATTATGAATAGCTGTTTTAGCAACGAAGAATTGTTCAGTAACTCATTTTCATTCAAAAAGGTTAGTTTGCTGATAGAAGTAGCATACCAAGTAACCAAGCAAGTAACCAACAAAAAGTTAGTTAATTTTTTCAAGTCCTTAAGGTTATTCTTGCTGCAATGCCCATTAAGAACTTCACGCTCAGGGTCAGTCTTTGATGCCCCACCCTCCCTGAGAGTTAATGGATGTAACATTAAATAACGCACATAGCAATTAATTTGTAGCTCTAATGCAGTACATTTCACCTGCCCACCCACAGAGCACTCTGAAATGTATCATTTCATGCATATAGAAAAAAAAAATTAGTAGAGAGCGGTTAAAGGCATTGTTGGTAATGTGTGTCTTTTCCATAGAGTTAATTCCTGTCTCCTACTTAGGGATATCCCAGCCAAACTCCTCCATGCAAAAAAGCTCTTCCCCTGAGTTAAGCAGTGCTTTACACGCCGGTGAGGTAGTTCATCTGGTTGGAGCTCAGTTATTTCAACTACACTTTGTCACACTCTCTGTAAGGAAAATCCAAGACAAGGATCACTCAAGCACTGCCCCTACTCCAGCACATTTTTAAGGTTCCCCTTACCTGTTCAGACACCTTCTCACCATAAGTTAGTGGAAAGAACTGGAAGCGCTCAGCTTCACACAGCACTCCTCCATGACACATGCTCCCCAGTCATCTCAGCTAAACACATAAGCAAATGCACAATACTAATACTATGGAAAACATATTCAGTCTAGTATGACCTTGCAATGCGGTTTCTCATCATTACAAGGAAAACCTGAATGCCAACCCCCAAAGTTTCATCTGCAGTGAAATACCGGTCCTGTCACCAAGTCCTGGCAAATACCTGGTGTACAACAGTGCAGGAGGTTTAGTGTTAATGGAAGCCTAAATTCAATTTCTAAATAGTCAACATTTTAACTTTTAATTCTTGAGTCTTCCTTGATTTAAAGGCAATCAGGAATAATACTGCTGAATCCAACCACTCCAGATACTTCAGAAGTCCATATTCAATTCAGCTTTACATACAACAAAAATCGCTTGAGTCCCTTTGACAGAAAACACCTACCATTAACCATTCATTCTGCACGCTGACCACAGGGAGAACTGCTTGCAGCAGGTCACACACCAACCTTGAAAAGGCCTGGAGTACATTTTAGTCACATCCCTCACCTCAAAGTCATTACAATTACCACTATTTTTTTCAGGAGGTTTACAGGTAACTGGGATCCATATTTTCTGTTCTCTACTTAAGTGATCAATTTCTTCAGCAAAACTAAAACTCCATCTACACCTCTATTCACCTTTCTCCATAGATGCGTAAGACAGCCAGCCACCTATCCTACACTAGTATTCATACATAAATAAATGTCCTTAAAGTACCTTGCTATTAAAAGTGTTAATGGTTGCTGCTCACTCTCCTGTTGGCACTAATTTGCAAACGGCTTGGCATCTTTACAAAGTAGTCGGTTTTAGAATCTACTCTTGCTTAACAGATACTCCTTTAGCTTGGTTACTCTTTGAAACGTCATTACTTTACGTGGAAGCCACAGTCTCTGCATTAAGATAGATAATATTTTGTAGTATCTTATTCTAGGACCCTTGCTTTTAACCCTCAATTGATGATAAAACAAAGATTAATTAAATTCTCTAAACTGTTAATTCCTCAGGAATCTTAATTTGACAATGACAGGACAACACTAAATGCATTGCCCTTACCCAGCTGGATAGATAAACCAATAACTACAGAATTAAAGTGATTTTGCGCTACTGTGTAATTAGGCAGTGAGGTTACCAGAATATTTTCTTTTTCTTTGATCCAAGAAAGTTCAGTATGTAAAATTCCAAGTTCTATGTGTCCTGGTAAACCTTCAGCTGTAACGGAGTGACCTTGTTGACATGCAGGATCAATTCAGGCAGGCAGAGCCTGCTCTATCCACAGCTGGCAGCCTGAAAAGCTCTAATTTTTTAGGGCAGTCAAACATAAACCATCCTCTGTCTCCTCCCCAAATACTTCCACACCTTCAGGAAAAACACTGAGTGGAATTAAACCTGCATCACAACATTGTTTTAACATGGCCTTTTCATTTCTGCAATGCTCTGAATAAACACCTTGAAACCAGAACATCCTTGAACCTTCAGCTGCTCAAAATCAATACCAGAGTTCTGCAGCTTGAGCTTTTCTCTGATAAACAAAATTACCATGACAGGTGAAAAGAAGTTGTGATCTAACCTTTATTATCCTGTTTATGTGCCTTGCAAGGCTCCAAATGACTGCCAGAGATGACTATCTGTGGTATACAGCAAAATGCTTCCCTTCATTGCCTGACCTTTCCACTTCCCCACTGGAAGCACACAAAAGTAGCAAGATGATCCACACTAAAAGCAGCATACAAAGTGGGTTATTGTAGTTCTGTCCTACATCACGTTTATTCTTTTAACATGGGCAATGGCAAGCAACAAATGTTCTGGTTCTGCTGCTTGAACACCTTTTCAAATCTGGAGAAGCCTACTCATCATCATGTTTACACCAGATAATTTAGAAAGACAGCCTCTCACAGAAGAGTGGGAAGATCTGCTCATAGCCATAGAATAGGATGATGAAAAAATACAGAACAATGGCCAAAAAGCCCACTATTACTTTTCTTGCATTCTTAAGGAAATGCCATTTAGAATTAAGTGGTGCTTGCTTCTCTCATCTCTGCTGTGACACAAAAGCATTCAGCTAACAAAGGTGACTTTCACCTGGGTTTGCAAGAGATATGAACCCATTAACATCAAGTCAAAATGATTTTTTAAAAATAGTCTTTTTTCATTTTAACAGAAGACAGTCACTCATATTTGTCTTCTCTTAAGTTCTGTTTATTTTGGGAAGGTAAAACACAAAGGTCAAGCATTTCTAGATTGCTTGTATTTGACAGACAAGAAAGACTAAAGGGACTTAAGGGGACTTAGAGAAAGCCATTTCTTTACAGAGAGGGATGCACAGCATAATTCACTGCAGAGAAAGGCAATGTTGCTCAACTTCGGCATGGGGTCTAGAACTGGGGATCCCAAATCAACAACAAGATATTGTAGTATGTATCCCGGCAGACTTACAACATAACATGGAGGACTATATTCTATTCCTCGCCTCAGCACACAGTCCTGACACAAGCCTGTCTGAAGACAGTGAGAATATTCTAGGAAGTCTGGCCATAAATTTGCTTCCCTCTCCTGCTCTCCCACTATGGACATGCTCATGTTCATACATTGTATCATCTGTTTAATCCCTGTGTTCTCAAAATAAGCAAACAAAGAAAACAGAAGCTATCCCTGAAGTTTCATCTAACTCATAATTGAATGGATGATTATTCATTAGAATCTAGGCAAGTTGCTTGGGGCTGCCTAAAAAGGCATTGCATGCTATGAGGAAATTCTCTTCTAAAAAGACACAAAAAAGAATTCTCATTATCTTATCTTTAACACTTCAGCCTTCTTTGGTTACTTTGAGTAGGATAAAATAAGCATGCTCCGTTTAAGCTGCTTTATGAGAAAACTTGAGGATTATACAGCTAAGCTCATAGGTCCCCCTTTCCTTTAAGGTAAAGGTAAATGAAACTGCTTCAGTCAGTTCTAACATTAACAAGGCATGTCTAGGGGAATACTTCTTGCAACGCCTCTGAAATAGTAGATTCAGTTCTGTCTTTCCAAAAATTAGATATTACACAAGCATTAGTGCCAACATATCCTTTACAAATTTGCATCTAAACAATGGCAAACCATCAGAAAACCAAGGACAGAAATAGTGAAAAACAATCTTCTCTTTCTTTACCCAAATTTACCTCTCTAGATTAGGCAAAAAGGTCAAGCTGTACTTGGGTTTAGCTTAGCCTGCCCTAAGAGCCTGACTGAATCACAATCTTTTCTGTATCACAGTTCCAAATTAACAGTTTTTTACTTCTGTTTAATTATTTGGGCTTTGTTATTGGCAAGAGTCACAGCATTAAAACCTCTTACCTCTCTGAGTTCCATGACTCTCTTTTAATGTACTTATTCAAGCATAGGTGTGTGAGATAGCTACTGCAAGGCAACAACAGACACATTATCATTGATCCTAATAACAACAGTGAAAATATTTCAGTTCTTGTCAGTTTACTGATGCTTTTAACATACTATCACAGAATAGGTCTGTAGAAAATACCACATGATGATGTCTATTTATTATAAGTGCACCACGCCAATTTCACGACAAGAATACCATAGAGCAACAAGCATGTAACTGTTGGTACTAGTTAAGGTGCAAGAGATACAACACCTTTGGCACAGCTAAGAACACAACTCACCTTGGCAGACTGATTTAACCACACTGTGCTTTCTCTTTGATGACATGGAGAAACATTTCTCCCAACTCTTGAAAATCTTATCAAGCGCCTTATTTAATAGAGCATTCTCAGAGCCTCATAGGTGAAGTACTAAAGAAGCACAGGTTATTGTAATAATTGGCAATGGATATAATTAGACCATGGTTGGTAAGGAGTGGCGATATGCAGCCACGTGGCTACAAGACTTAGAGTCTTGCTGATACTCCTTTGTCATACATTATATTTTTATGTACAGAGCCATATGTGTGAGTTGTCACTGGCATGGTAAAAAAATAAATATACAAAAAATAGAGGTAGCAGGCAGGCTCGAAAGAAATTAAAACTATCAAATAACAATTTACTAATTCATTGAATGTTCTATGCACAAGTGAGTTTTCTATACTTGAAAAGTTCAATTTAAAAAATTCCAAACACAACATATGCATGGATGTACACAAGCATTTCGGGATAAAGGACACTGCCACTACATAACAGAGGGAAAAAATTAAAAATGCGTGTTAATCTAGTAGTCTTTTCCTATAAAAAGGTCAAACACAGCCAAGAGCGGGATACGCTTCCCTCCAGCTGTCTTTTTAATATGCCTCATCTTGCCAAGGAGAAAGCATCTCTAAGAATGAGAGAGTGATCATTTTACAACCCATTTGTTCTCCATTGTCTATGCTTTTTCTGGATATACTTACTGAAGTGCACTAGTCACAGGTATGCAGCAAGCCATCAAAGCATACCAACATCTGATGCGCAACGAAATTAATTTTTCTTTTTCAGCCTGGGGAACAGAATGCTTCATGTTCAGTTGCACACAAGCCTTCACTGAATTAAGGAATGAACAAACAAGACTTCTAAAAATCAACAGACCCATGTGCTTATCCACAGTCCGTATAAATACATACCTACTATATAAACAAACACACCGTCCCACAGTGAGACAATAATTTGCCTCTTTAGAGAAGGCTCATTAAAGGGAAATAATTTTGCAGTAACAAAGCATAAGTGTAGTACTAATGAGAAGAGCAAGCTGCAAAATGCTAAGAACATCTGGTCCATTTCTTGTACTGGCAGAGGATGAGCTGGAATCTGACCACCATAAAAAGGCTGCATTTTTTTTTTCTTCACAGCCCAATGGACTCTGGAAGCAAGTTTGGTTTGCATTGCATGTATTAATGTTGCATAAATTCCTATGGGGCTGTGCTGTAACACTTGATAGGCATATGTTGCCAAGTTGAGTCTCAAAATTTAAGTCTCAACTAGAACAGCCAGAACTATTCACTGTAAATAACATTTCTGATTTTAAAACCCTCCCTGTTTACAAAGAACTTGATAGTCAGCCCTTCAAATCTATAAATCTCTCATTTACAATAAGATGGATGAATAATTTGCAGTCCACATGTTGCTTTCCCATCTCACTTGATTCTTCTACTATTTCGCTTGTGGTATGTAGCTGATCCTTCAGCTCACACACAATTATTTCCACTGACTCAGTGGCTAAATCTTAAAGAGGAAAACAACTAATAGAAAACTGAATCCCACTTTGACTAAACAAAAGTGTAAAAGTTTATAAATTTTCATAGGATACCTGTAGTTTATCTGAATGTTTATAAATAATAAAACTAGGGTGGCATCATACCACAGCAGTATCTTTCTAAGGCCTATTCAACCATCTGGATTGAATCTTTGCAGACAAGGATGATCCACATTCTTCTCCAGCATTAAAAAGAGGGGTGAGATAATCATTCAGGGCTGCAAGTTTTTTGTCAAAATTTGCAATAGGTTCAAAAACATTTTTCTTCCAAAACAGAAATTCTCCTGAGAAGACAATTCTGGGGTTTGGGGTTGTTTTTTTTTTTTTTCCAGATCAACCCTATCAAAAGCTCAAACTCCATATATTGATTTACTAAAGAAAAGAAGAAATACTCTGATACCTTGATTAAAAGACACATAAGATAGATCAATTCTATGAGATCAAGGCATATCCTCAAACCAGTCTTAATATAAAGGGAAGACTTTTGTCTGTCTAGCATGAGCCCAGCTGCTCTCTTTACCCTTTATTCTTTCCCCTGGTAAACAGCTATCTTTTTCAGAGAGAATTTTTTTCCCCCCAATCTTTAGTGGAATTGTAGGTGTTTGAAGTCTTTTTTCTGCTTAAGAGTCCTACATAAAAAGTAACTTCTCAACTACTTACTTCTTGCAAGCCTACATTGATTTATACTCTACTGTTTTGTTAACAAAGTGATAATCTGAAACAAAATATTATTTATTATCTTTTATTACCTGCCTCGTTGTTCTTTGTCTGAGGAATCATAAATTAAAGTCAACAGCCATTTTATAATCATGCAGCTGATTATCTCCCATTTGCTAATATGCTCAGTGCCTTAGCCTTGCTCCATTTCTTTAGTAATAATTACAAAAATCAAAACCACATTAACACAATGTGCAGATACTGCTTGTTTTAGAACTTACGTAAGAGCTTTTCAGCTAATCAGTGGCTGGTTAGGACAGTGTCCTCATTCATCTCCCACCTCCCCTGCCATCCTTCATGAAAGTTTAATCTACATTTTCCATTAAGGAGTTGTCTCAATTGGTGTTCACATTTGCAGGGTGGTTTAGTTTTTATTCTTATTTGAAATAGTGGTCATACCTCCCCAACCCATCTCTTCATCCAAAATTTTTATCCTGCATATTTTCATGGTCCTGAAATCTTCAGATAACAGAAGCAGAAATTCACTTACTTTATCTAGAATCGCAAGACTTAAAAGAGAAGCAGGCAACCCACTTGCATCACCATAGTCAGGAGTGGTCAAGCCTCTAAACCTTCAAGTTCAAAACTGCGTTTACGGTTGGAAACAGATTACGCTGACATTTGATCGAGCACAGATCTGGATCCAATCTGTATGTACTTGTTCTGGGTCCAGCTGCTGGTGTTCCTTCCTCCTTAAACACACAAGATTAACTTTGTACTAGTGGTTTCTCTCTTCGTCTTCGTTGTAAAATTCGACTTGGAAGGAAGCCACAACTGTGCTCCCACATCAGGGACCACAATTACTGCCCTCCACACATCCATGGGCAACACAGCAACGCAATGTCGCTGACAGGAAGCTGGGCCAGTGCCCCTCCGGAGGCAGGAAAATACAAGCACTGCAACAAGGTAGCAGGAGAGATGAATTCTGGAAAGGCACACTTTCTGATGGATGTTAAACCACTTGCTACTCAGAGCTGTATCTTACAGGACCCCCTGGGTTTGAATCAAGAGTCGAGAGGCACAGAATTGATCACTGGTTTGATCCATTCTCAAGTTTATCAGAGATGCAAATGACTCTTTCACTTGAGCATGGCAAACATACGCTCACACAGCTGCAAAGTGCAACTTCCTTGGTCTACAAACACTGTCATTCTAACCACAAACTGGGTTGTCTAACCTGCCTCCTTAGGAAATAATGCCACAGTTGCAAGATCTCCAGTTTCTCATATTTCATTACGATAGACTGCAGTACATTTGCTGGTATAATATATTATGAAGGATCATAAATAATTAAGAATTAATCACACTTGTCAAAATAAATAAATGCAGCCAGTGATGCAGAATGTTTGAATTTTTTATAGCATCTTTTTGCTTATTCATGAATTAAAAGAAAAGAAGTTAAGTAATCCACAATGGATTGCCTACTCATTACAGCACATACAGGCCCAGTTCAGATCCCAACAGTGGAGATTTTCCTGTCAATCTGTAGCATATCAGTGGAATTTTAACCTTAAATCCCTGATCCTGCAGAAAGTTACATAAGTTCAACTTGGAAATACTACTAGCTCCAACAGATCTTCACATACCATGCAGGGTCTAGCTGGCAGATACACTAGTGATTCTATCACCCACTGGTCCACTTACAAGATGGGGCGGAACAGATTAAAGTGAAGCATTTTAACACAAAATTTAAAAAAAAAAAAAAAAAACAAACACACAAAGTATCTTGACAACCTCCTTTCTGTAAATTCTTATAGACAGACAGTCCTGCAGTTCTTCCCACCAAATATTTTTTGCATGGTTCAACATTATTCACAAGGCTTTAACAGAACAGCAAATAATATTAAATGTTTAAATAGCACCTCTTCTCTAACCCTCCCAGTTGGTCTGAAACCCTTAGTGCATTTCTCTCCTTTTTCAAAGGGAAGAAAAAGACTGGGCTGGGAGGTGAGGAATGGACACATTGCCACACCAACCCTACCAGCAGAGACCAAAGATCCATTAACTTCAGACATCTGGCTCTGAAAACAGACAGGTGTAGATACATAGGAAAGAATATATGAACAGGGAGAGGAAACAGTTTTACTTCCCCCCCTCCCAGCATTCAGGGACCTATTGTGCAAAGAATCTCTGAGCCAGAAAATGTAGTCTTGGAATCTGGTAGCTGTAATTATTTTTCTTCCTTGCACACATACTATCAATTTGCGCACACGCAGAAGATTTTAACACCAACAATACCCTGTGGAAAAAGTCTCCACGGTTTTACTGTTTGTTACATATGGAAGGATCTCCTTTTGTTTTGAACCTGACATCTACTAATTTCATCTGATGTCATCCAATTCTGTATTAGAAGAAATAACAAATATTCCTTCTGTACTCATCCTTTCAGTGCTTTATAAAGTCTTGGGAGTTTATAAACCTTTGCGCATCTTTTATAAAACTGCCATGTATTCCTTTAGATGCCTCTTGCAGGCCAGGTAGCCTGAGTTAATTTAAGTGTTCCTCAGAGACAGTCATTACATACTTTTGATCATCCTTGTTTCCATTCTTTTAATAACTTTCCCAGCTGTACTAAATGGTTTTTGATGCACTGGAACCAGAACAGAATGCTGTATTCTAGATACAGCTGCCCCACACATTTATACTATAGCATATTGTTCCTATCTGCTACTCCCTTCCCAGTAAGTCCCAACATCACATTTACTTTATGACTGCTAATGAGTTGATGTTTTCACAGCTCTGTTCTCACCCCAAAATCAGCCTAAGTGACTACAACTAGCTCAGAATCTGTCCTTATATATGCCAAACTCAGATTGTTCCTCCCACCACCTCAATTCAAATTATCTACACTAAATTTCCCCTGCCACTATTATCCAGTTAAGCATTCTTTTTCAATTCCCTGCAAACCAGACCTCCAATCTTTTACCCTGAATAATTTAATATCAAACTTTGCCACCTCACCATCTATTTCTATTCTCAGTCAATGATTTGTGTAACACCACCTGTTGAACATGTCAAGTGAGTGGAACACTCAGATGTGACTGTAACCAAATGCTGAGACACCTGAAAGTAGTTCTTCCTCTAAGTAGCTTGATCCACACTGATTCATTCTGATTCCTTGAGACTGAGCTGTATCATGCTGCGGGGACAGGGGCAAAAATACACAAGTTCCAGTGTCTCTCTTTGGGAGATCTACCAATGATTTCCTACTGAACCTTTTACAGAAACTTACTTGAAGCACAATGAATCATACCCAAGGCATTTGTCTCTATCGATATCTTGACATGTCTTGATAGCCAAGTGACAAGGATGAGCTAAACCATCCCAAAATCTAGTTATGCTATCTGTTTATCTCTGTGCATTACTGTCTGCAAAGGAGATGAAATGAGATTGAGATAATTGGAAGTACAATTTGTAGGAAACAGTGGGGGTTGGAATTACTGTGCTTAATTATTTCAGATTGAAACAGACCACACAACTATCTGTGCCAAGCAGCTGTAATTAAAGTGATTTAAAATAGAGAGATGCTAGCTCCAAGTGTTGATTTTCAAATGAGTCTTTATACGCACAAGAGTTACAGTCATCTACGAGTTGCAGACCTACAGCTCTACTGAGGGGTTCAAGATTAAATTACCACTGACTATAATAATTAAAAAAACCCACAAAATAAACCAACAACAACTAACAAGCAAAGAAAACATCCCAAACAACCACCCTGCTACCCCACAAATCTAAATCCATCCAATCAATGTCACACTGGGTACTTGCCCCTCAGAATGGGAGAAGACAGGCTGAAGCTGGTGTTCTGCTAAATTGCCTATATTCCAGATGAAGGGGTGGGGGGGAACCCAAACAAAACTTTGGGCATAAAAATGGAATTTTATCCTAGTAGACAACTGGAAATCATCAATCAATACTACTCTTGGTTTTGTGCTAGAGGACCAGGCAACAGTGTCCCCTTCTTCTGCTTTAACAGACATAAAATTGACTGAATATACACTAAGATATAACTTTACCAAAAAGAATCCAAAAGAAACATACATCAACAATATGCAGCACCACAGCAACCTGGCCACACCATTCACCTGGAACAATACATTTACTTCCTCACAGGTTTTCCCCATTTTTTTCCCCTGCTCCAGGAAAGTGACAGCTACTTTTCTCAATTCAAAACAAGCAGGTTTTAATTCCTAAATTTCATCAGCAGCCAGCTTGCACAAGAATTTAAGAAAAAGGAAAACACCTTCTCAAGCAGCAGACATTCTGATTTACCTCAAATTTTCACTTGACTGTATCTCTGTAGCAAGAAATTTAGTACGCGCGTCTATGTTCTTTGATGTGAAAAATGGAAGATATTTGCATGCATCACAAATGTGGTCCATATGCTTTACACATGACACAGATCCCACCAAAATGACTTGGTTTGCTCATGAATCAGTGCTCAATAGTGGGCCTTAGAAGTTAATTTACAATGGCTATCCAGGGAAAAGTACTATACTATTGATATGGATGAGAAAACAGAATTAAAGAATATGAACAGAAATGGTACTGAAACTTTTCCTTGGTATTTGCCTGAAGATAAGAACTGTTATAAGCAGTCAGGCTGCAGTTATGCAAACTTAAATGCCATCTCTGATGCTGGCTACCAAGAAAAGGATCCTTTCACTTGCAGCTTTTTATAATAGAGGGTTCTCGAGTCAGGGACTGTAAACAGACTATTAATTTAAATAACCAGTGATGAATGTATTCTGCAAGAATTCACCTGATCTTTCTTTAAACTTCTGGCTTCCATAACATTAATTCATGCATCTTATTACCACAGTTTATTCAGGTACTACATGAAAAATATCACCTCTTGCTCCTGCTTGTTCTATACCCTGCACCCATTAACTTCATGGCTGCTTCCTATTGCTCTTCAATGGGCATTTTTGTAGACCTCCAAGTCCTACCATCACAGACAGAATTAAGAATCTGTTCGGTTTTAGTTTTTCCTAGTACGGAAACTGTTCCATATCACTGATAATCTTTGTTGTCCTCCCCTATACCTCTTTGTTCTATATTTGCTTTGCCTGGATAAAGCTCGTAGCCCTAATTCCCCCTTTCCATTTTGTAGCTCTATGCTCATCAACACCACCCAACCCTTACAGGCAGATGTTTCAAGCAGGTGTCACTAACAGCAGGAAGGATGTTAAGAATTTTTCTGCTTTCCCAGGATTAGAAGAGCACAAATACATGTATGGATCTTTTTAGCACTTATAATCTTAATGAAATATTATGCTGTTCACAGATACAATCATGAGCAGGGAGAATAATTCGAACAAACCAAGTTTTTTCCAAGGAAGGAGAAAAGTCTGTTGGACTCCCCTCTTTTCATGCATCCTAGTTCTCTTTAGAAACAGGAAATTTTTTCCTATATTAAGGGCAAAACCCATCTTCTGTTTTCTCACCAAACAGAAAACCTAAGCCCTGGACACAAGGATACTGCCTAAAATGGTCTGCAAATAAGCAAGCAGTAAACAGTACCTAGAGCAGAGGTAAAACCAGACTCTATTTTATTAATCTCTTCCAAACCCCGAACAACCTTAAACATAGGCAGCAGAGTATTGTTCTCATCTAAATACTGTCCATGGCATGGGTCAGCCTGATTCGGATTTTACACATCACTATATTGGATATTTTGCTTCCCATATGCATGATTCAGACTGCCTTTACACAAAAACAGATCCTTCATGTGCAGAATGACTCCCTTCGTTTGTGACACTGTTTGCATTCATTGTCTGCTACAGCAAAAGGATTATAGGTGTCTCACAGAATC
>VZSZ01008972.1:327819-341813 GCA_013398815.1 Ibidorhyncha struthersii | reverse complement strand
GGGGGGGGGGAAAACACCAATCCCTTGTCCAACAGTCTTTTGCAACTACTGGATGCTAGAGAGACAGAACAGCTAGTTTATTAGAAGTCTATTTCATCATCAGTACACCTTTACAGAGGAAACAAAAGTCATGCTTATTATCAAGTCAAGGTAAACACCTGTTTAAGAAAGGCTGTAGAAACCAACCACTTCAATTTCTGGTATGTAAGTAGATACACGATACCAATCATAGACTGAAAAGTAAATTAAGCTACTATCCAATTGAAAAGACAGTGGAATCTGTGTATGTCTGATGACATTAGTCTTGTGAGTGCTTCAATTTATTTATTTTTAATCAACGTACCTAACAGCAATAATTTGTGCACAAACAACTAAAATATCTGGCAACTACATCTGTTTCAATTAAACTGATTAGAGTTTTCTAATAAACAAATGACTTAAAATAGTACTATAAATAATATGCCAAAACACAGTAATCTGCAGGAAATATCCTTTTACATTGCTGCAGGTCAGATTATGGCTCATTCACTCTTTGGATCATCTTAGATCATTATGTAACCACATATAATAGAATCACGCCTTATTTAGAACAAAAATAATCTAATTTAAAGAGATATAAAAAGCCTATTGGTTTTAAGAAACTATTCTGATTATCCTTTCTTCAGCTGCCCAACAACAGACTAGGTTTATTTGTTTTAAACAACCTCTCCTTTAAACCGCAAAAATCTTACCAGTAGATAATTTCCTCTTAGACTGCTCCTTTCCAGTTCTACATGTGTCTGACTTAAAGGGGTCCTTTTTACTCCTGGTCTCCTGACTCTTACAAATCACTCCTCCTCCATCACTCTCAGCTGGTCACCCCTTTGAAAAGGTGTGGTTGCCTTCTAAACTCACTACAATAGACAAGGGAGTGAGTTAGGGTTCTCTGTTCTCAGAAGGACCAGCTTAGAGATGTACATCCTAACAGGCATCTCATTAGCTTAAACATGACTAATTTGTACTACATCTACAGACACAAATGCACAATGTAGAGGTCACTTACACCGATCAAAATGGGACCACAACCTCCCTCAAGAACACACCTCTTCCAGCTGCAACAATCACAACAGCAGTATAGAAACAGATAAAATATTCTTGCACAGGATGTCTTTTTTTATACAAATATTGACAGATATTCCTTGTGGAGGAGACATAATTTAAATTGTATAGCAGAGATGTGCTCTGCTGAGTGAGCTTTGAGACCTCCATCAATACCCACTAACCTCTATTATACTCATGTTATAAGGCCTATAAGCTTTTAATTTATGACAGGGAAATGACAAATTGATTTTCCAGTTATTAATCCTAGAGACAGAGCCAGTTCCTAAAGCCTTCCCCATTCCCTTTGGGTAGAAAATGGCACAGGGCATTCAATCTAAGGGTTTCAATTGCCTCATCAGGCCCTTCTGAATTTCTATCCACCAGTACAGGGGTACATACATGGGGTGATACAAGGAAGCCTGCGGCAGTAAGTATTTTTCCCCAAAAATGGAGCATAAACAGGAGACTGTGCCCTCTGGCTGTCAGCTCAGCAGCCTGCTGAACACCCAGGAGGACCTCCTGGAAAAAGGCACACCAAATACAGGCCAGGCCTTGGAGGCAAGCATTGCCCTGCCAGCACAAAGAAGGGGTGAAACTCTTTGCAAATGGATCCCTAGTGCCACCTTTCCACTGTGCAACTAGAGGTACAGCAGCAATTTAAAATGAGTGAATCCACCACAGGATGGAAGGACACAGGAAAAAAAAAAACAAAACACAAGGGGAAAGAGAAAAAGGTGTCAGCAGTCATGCAAATTAAAGAGTAAAAAGAACTGCAAAGTTTAACTGCCTGGTTTCTGCCAAGAAAGCAAGCCTGAAGAGGTATTGTCACCTACTTCCTTCCATTGCCCTGCACTGGGAAACGTGCAGGGCATTTTAAGGAATAGTACGACACATCTATCCCTGCCAGGTACCCCGGCAAATGCCTGTGCTGACAGCAACTGCCTGGTCTTTGGGCTGATGCTCCAGAAGTTGACAAACGTGAGAGCAGCAGCATGGCGTGACAGGAGAGGCAAGAAACAGGGGAGGCACTTGAGGAGCCCCACAGCATCGCTCCGTACAGCGCAGCTTTGGGGTCCATTCCACCTGCCGTGCCTCGGTCACCTGCAAGTGAAGTGGTGAGGAGAGCAGCTGGGCAGCACACCAACCCCTCTCCCTGCCCCAAGATGTGGCCTGTGTTCATCAGGGACCTCCTTTTAATTTAAACCTACTTAGTGCAAGCTAGCTTATCACTCTGCGTGCCTCCGCCACACCAGCAGGTCTTCACGTACGCTCCCCCAATGCTGAGTCTACTGACAGCAACAGCCCTCTCCCCTCTCGGCGCTGGTGCCGGGTGACAGGGATCCTCTCCCCGCTCTCTCCCCCCGAGGACGCCCAGCCCGCCTCACCCCCGCGCCCCGCCGGCGGCCATTTTGTGACCTCGCGGGCCGGGTCAGGCGCAGAGCCCCGGCCGAACCCCCGTGCGGCGTGAGGCGGCCGGGCCCTCACCTGGGGGACGGGGACGTGTCCTTTCGGCTAACCGGGATACGGGGGAGGACGGGAGGTGTCCCGGTAGGGCTCGGTGAAGGCAGACCCCCGGGGTCTCCCTCCATTGCCTAAGAGCTCCCCACGACCTTCAAGGCAGCGCCCTGTGCTTTACTGCTGCTGCTGCCCGGGGCTTCTTCCTACCTGCTCGCTCCACAGAGGCTTCGCAGCCCCTCCGCCTCCAGCTCCCCGGGAGGGACTGGGGCCGCAGCCCGTCCCCGCACAGCCGGCCGCCAGGAGGGCAGCCCCGGCCGCGGCAGGAGGCCCGGCCGCAGGAGGGGGCCCGGAGGCGCCGGGCCGGGCCGACCCTCGCAGGTGCGCGCCTCCGAGGGCTCGTCAAAGCGTCCTGATGAAATAAAGTTTCAGAGGAGCAGTACCCCCCGGGACGCATAAATTCACCTGCTCCGTAGGAAGAGGGAATCGCCCCCCCGGCAGAGCGCTGGGGCCGCGGTGCCGAGCGCGGGGCGAGCCGCCCGCCCCCACCCCGGGGAGCCCCGGGCCCTCCTCAGGCCACGAGCGCTGAAATTAATCCCCTGGGCAGGGAGCCACAGCTGGACGGGCCGCTGATTAGAGAAAGCGGCAATAATGCAACCGTGCATTTATTTGTTAAGAGAATCTTTAAAATGACAGCAAATACTTTATATCCACCCAGCTCCTCAGTGCACACCGGGGACTGAATCACCAAAATCTATGACAGCTGCTTCGTTCAGTGGAAATCAAGCTACAAAGAAGGGGGCCAGGACTCCTTTATCAATCAATTATAAGCACAGTGTTTCAAGACAGCCAGCGAGAGAGGTGCGAGGAGGGGGTGGGGGGAGAACAACCTGCAATACCTCTCATTTTCATTCTTCGGCTCTAAGTGACAGAGCTCATCCTCCACACAAGAAATATTTGTCCACCAAGTCTCCCATGCGTGCAGCAAAAACAATAAATGAAAGTGCATTTTTAATACCAGTTCTGGCCAAAAGACTGAAGTACCAACTAACAGCAATTGTTAGAAAACATGCTCCAGTTGGCACATAAACGGTGGTTGGATGAACTGTCATGTTTTGACAATTCATACAAGGGACCTCTTGCATGAAGTCTGAGAGATCTCTAGAGAAAATGAATACTTGAGAGACAGGGAGAAAAGACATTTGTTGTCTTACTGTATGTTATTTTATTATTGAAAAAATGTTGAGCTGTCATTGGCATATTGTCTACAGATGAAAGAGGATATAAGGAAAAGAATAACTCAAAAGAAAGTAAAAATTTCTCACTAATAAGATTTTTTTCTTCTTTCTTGCTTAGCACACCCTTCAGCTTAGCTAGGCAGATGCTGCTTTTCCTGTGATTTTCGTCCCCCTGGATTTCAGCACCGTTGCACATGGCAAAAAATACCACCTTGTTGTTAAACAAGAATTCTTGCATATGTATATGGGGTCACACCATCTGCTGTTTTTTGTGGAGCAATTCTATTAATCTGATGTGAATAACTGCTGTTAATTGAAGTCTTGCCCTATTGTATTTGTAACGCTATTTCCAAAACTATTTAGAGTACTTCTAAGATTGCAAAAAGGATGTGTTTGAATTAAGGTAGTACATCACTTTTGCAATATCTTTACTAAGAAAGCATGGATTCATTTTTCCTCTGGGACAAAGTATTATTCTCCTCATTCCTCGCCTGACTTTATCTCACCTTCCAAACAGGAACTTGTTGTAACAATTAGTTCATATCCATGCCATGCTGCGCCAAGTATCATGAGAGCTTTATCATTCTGAAGACGTCAGTATTAGTCTAATTTGTTGTAGATATATAAAATGAGTAGTCATAGGAACCTATCTGTAACACAAATTCATCTGGCTGGCGCCCTCTTTCTCTCACTTGTGTTTCTCTTCCCTTTTGTTTGATGCTCAGACTCATTGAGTTTCGTGTCAGCAGTATCTATCTGGTATCCAACTCACATGAATGAAATGGTATTTTGAATGCATGCACATGAGTACTTGAATTCAGCAAGTTGCACGCGACCTACCAGAGAACAATAATAATAATCTGACACCTCACTGAGCAACTGCCATGCCACTGAACATCAAATACGCAGTGAGAATGACCGCAAATTATTCCACAGTAAAATTAGTCTAACGCTTTTTTTTTTTTTTTTTTCAGCAAACCCAATTCAGGAAATCATGAACTCATTACAGACAACATTCCATTAGAAAGTGTAAAAAAACCCAACCAACCAACAACCAACCACCCTGTCAAATTACTTTTCTGAAGACATAGAGCTAAGTGAAATTATTAATAAGTTGTTAATAAAGGCCATCCTTTGGATTATGCTTTTAGTACCTATTAAAGCTGAGAATAATTATGCACTTTTGAAGGTATGTGCTCCTCCTATGCTGAACTCACCTTTTGTAGACATTTTTAAGCACACTAGTCATTTGGTAGCCAAATCTGCTATTTCCTCCTGAGTTTTAGTCCCAGTTTACTTTGGAATCCAAAACACCACTATTTCCCAAACTTGGGGGGGAGGGGGGGGGCAAAAAAAGTCTGTAAACTATATTGCAGAAGTCTGACAGCCTGAGAGAGGTACTTCTCTGTTTTGCACAAACTTGGTTCAGAACAGCCAAGGAGTTCAGCTGTTACTGGGGGATTTGGCAAAGAGACGCACAGACAGCATGGCAGCATAAGACGAGCAAAACCCATCTCCTGTTTCCCAAACAATGCAACATCCCTTATGCCTGTTACTCTCATGAAACGTGTTCCTCTTTCAAAACAGAATTTAGATAGGCTGAATTGCATTTGATTTTTTTTCCAGTCAGTAGCAGTTGCTACTGTACCCTGCCAGGATCGTGTTCCAGGTTCAGTGTTGTTGGCTGGCCAGGGGGGAGGTAGAGGATGGGGCAGAGAAGGGTGTATTAACTGCATGAAAGCTTCCAGGCCTTAAGGGGTGCTCGACATCTGGAACCCCTATTACAGAAGCTTAATGGATTTTATGCAGTGGACAATTGATTTCTTATACAATACCTATACAGAAGAGAAAATTAATATTCAACCAACCAGGACAAGAAATGAAATATGTGGCTGGGTGCAGTTAATCATGTAAGCCTCAGGATGGAGTTCCATCAGTGCTGCAAATGGGAGATTTATACGCTACTGTAAGTCCACATATGCAGAAGGCATTAAAAGTTTGTTCTAGCCACATGAAATAGTCTGAGTGTACTTCAAAGAAAACAAAAGAAAACACAAAAATATGGAGATTTCAAGACTCCTCCTATCCTGCAGGCTGAATTCCCAGATAATTTTGACTTCATGAGGTTTTTTTAAGTCTTTATTTTCTGAAAGGCAGGTGGGTTTTGCATCTCTGAAATGGTAGATGATTAATCAATGGTTGGATAGAGACAAACCTAGGAACCTCTAGACAAGATAGGAGAAAGTCTTGTGAATGCATCACTCTCAAGTATCCTGTTGTGCCAGTGATTATCTTTTGGGATTGCTGCATATAGTTTCAAAGGTATCATCAAGCACTGCTCCTGCCAGAACTACTAGAAGCAGTCCATCAGAATTTCTAATACTGAGCACAGGAGCATGGAACTTAGTTTGGCAGAGGAAGAGGGACCCTACATTTCAATTTACTCAGCCTTTCAATCAAGGAGATCTCTTCAATAGTGGAACATGGGAAAAAAGTAATGAAGACAACTAATATTGCCCCACTCCAGCAATGTCAGCCAGTTAATTAGATGGGTCCTATCAGATGATTAGGCAAACAAAGTTTTGATAAAAGTTTTATAGAGCATTCTGTAATCTTAATCACACTGGGAGCAGTGAGGAAAGCTTCTGACATTCTAGTAGTAAAGGACTGCTGGGTTTTATTTCTACTAATGTTTTATTGTGTGATTTTGGATTAACCGCTTAATCAGTGGTCCTGGGACCAGGTTACTCGCCTAGCATTTGGACGGTTTAACTTTGTCTTCTGCCTTGCTCTGCTGAGTCCCTGTGTGACCTTCACAGAGCTGCTCAGATCCAGAGCCAAGAATCAGCTGCTGAAAGGCAGTGTCCATCCCTGTCATGTTCATAGCCATTCTGGAGAGAAATCTAGATCCCTGGAGAGTTTACTAATAAACATTCAGGTGCATATAAGGTGAAGGTATGCTGAGGAATACAGAGGAGTTTTAAGAATCGCCCTCTTAAGCTTGGGCTATGCTTACAGGCTCTACTCCACATACCCACACATACCGCACGCTGTGGATCTGAAGTGGCAGGAGGTGTGTCCACAGAGTGATGCTATGGGTGTTCCAATCTGAAATGCCTGACTTTGAGGGCTACTGCTACCCCTTTAATTTAAAGGAGGTTCTGCCAACTTTTGAAAATGTTAAAGAAAAAAATAAATTACTCCTGCCCCTCTTCAAGATTCTCCAGTAGTTTCAAGGTACATGTCCTGAATTACACCTACTGAGGGAGAAAACAGTTTAGACTTGTCCTGAATGAAGATTGTATTTTGTGTAACACCTCATCAAAATCTTGCCTTTCCTTGCAAAACAGATGGTTGGAATATGGTAGAATTTGGTCTTGTGCAACCAGCTGAAATCATAATAAATCATTTCTGCTTAGATGCAGTACATTTATCTCCATGTGATACTGTCAGATGGAATCAATGCTTTTAGGTTTTAAGAACAAAGCCTTCTGTTGGAATGGTATTACTGAGAAACTCACAGAATTTAGGAAGAAGTAATAAAGGATAAATTAAAAATCATCCTTGCAACTTCTGAGAAAGCCAAGTGAGGGGAAAAAAGATTGTACTACTGTCCCTTCCAAAATGAAATTGGTGTGTCCTCATCGTTCAAGCAGATACAACATCTAGGAGCAGATATTGTATGCCAGTGGAAAGAATAAATATTGCACACATAAAAGGCTGCAACATAAATTTGAAGAAATATGGGACTCCTTCATATAGGTAGGTCAAACTTTTCCCTCAAGCAGATAATTACAGGCTTGGGGTGAGTAAATCTTATTAGCCTCTCAGCACCTTATCTCCCCTCATAGAGACTGGTAGTAGATATATAGTAGATATATTCTACTTCAGTCACTTTCTGGATTGCATATTAGATATTGCCTTATGCAGTCTGGTCCTAAGTACGACCATAGTATTTCACAGTGGAATGGCTATGGTTTGTCAGTAAATAGGTCATACCAGAGAACAGGGAAAAAATAAGTTGGGTACACAGCTCTTCTCTTTATAGCATCACTGGATTCTAACACAGCACCCTAATATTACAGTCTGGGACCTTGTTTTTGAGGGAGCAGGGCAGGTGGGGCCAGCCAAGGTCACCAGGCACCTCCGTGGAGATGGTGATGGGCCAAGGCCACATCGGGACATCAGCCTGACCCTAGGCTGGGCTGAAATGGGGCTCCTGGGCCCATGGGCAGGGTGGGGAAAGGCCCCAGGGGTGGCTGGTAAGGGACAGTAGGGCTTATTGGGGCCCTCAGGGGCTGACAGTATGGATATTTTATCATGAATCAATTTGACTTGTGTTGTTTTGCTCCAGTATTATACCAATATCCTTAGGCAGTTAGTTACAGCCTCTTGAGGATATAAATATAACATATAAATGCTACTCACTGTGTCGTCCTCTATGGGAGAAGAAAGGGGACGTATCTCTCATGACCCAGGTCAAGTTCCAAGCAGAGTAACCAGGAGGAAGAGGAGGGCTGCTTGCTGGGAGATCGAAAGTGCTCAGACCTTTCATTAAAAAAAAACAACAAAGAACATTATGTATGACATAGCTGTTCGTATACTACACATCAAACACAAAGATCTTAAGTAGCTTTCTAGATCATATGCAATAAGCACCTATATTCAATTGCTTCTTCGTCAGTTCTTCCTTCCTAATACGTGTGCACAGAGGGAGACACGAGATAAATCGCTTTACATAGTAAAATTATCATCACCTAGAAAAACTGTTAACTTTAATCTCACACTGATTCTAAGTTCTCTTTGACCTTTCAGTCCCTCAATTTGTTGTTTTAAAGTTTTTGTTAGCATGTGGAGATCCCATACATGGAACAGGCAAACATGCACCCAGCTCCTGTTCAACAACCCAATGCATCTCAAAGATGCTTTTGGGGATTAGAATACTACAGTGACCCAGAACAGGTGAGGATCCATACAAACCTGCACTAACTCTGCAAGACAAACAATGATATTAGAGGTGCGATGAGAAACAGTATCTGAAATAACATGCAAGGTCAATGAGCAAAGCAGAACTCTATAAGCTTTGAAAGCACAGATTTTCACTGTAAACGTTTAAGTTGGATTTTCTGAAGATGACAGGATCTTGAGCATTCTCATCTCACTTTTTGAGGGCTTCGGGGGAAAGTTAGGATTTAACTTTGTAGAAATACAGGCAGGCAAAACTTGTGTTCGGAAGGTTTGTTTGATGGAACAGAAGAAACCTCTGGATTGCTGATATGTTCTGATTTCTTAGAGAAGCCATAAAGAATTTGTTGTTCAGAAAGAAAATAAAAAGTACATTTTTTTGTTCTACTAAATAATATATTTGTCAAGAATACTACAATTGCTTACTTGAATTCTTTTAGTTTAGGTGCAACGCTAAGCTTCGCTGTAATAACAGCAAAACAATTTCATAATACCTCCCAACAAAAGCTTGGTAAAACTTTCTCTAACAAGAGGAATTAGCTACCTTAGAGTAATAACGCAGAGTGCTGAAGAACTGTCGTCTTGAATGAATAAATAGTAACAGATAATAAAAGACACATTTAAGAGGATAATAGTAAACATGGTAACTGGTTGAAGTCTTGGGGAAAACACTGCTTTGATTCTGTTAAAGCTCTGCTTAGCCCTGCTTCCCGCTTCCACTGGAGAAAAACTTGAAAATTTCAGAGGCACTTGGCAGAAGCTTAAATACAAAGTGTTAGTTTTGCCCTATCTCGTTCTCAGTGCAATCTCACTTTTAGCATACTCCTGTAACTGAGTAATGATAGCAAAAGCAAGAGAAAAATAACCATTCTTACGTAAGAGCTGTAACTCTTGCTTCTTGCTTAGAGCAATAATCTTCAAGATAAGAATGGACTTCATGATGTATTGTAAGCCATTCTTGAGCAGAAAAAATTTAATATCCCTAATGGCTCAGTTAAACCTGGTCTCTAAGCTAAGTTATGGTACAATAACTAAGTATGCCCTATTGTTGTCTGGAATGTAGCGACACAGAAGATCAGGCCAGTGATTATGAGGGCAGGTATCAAACCTAGTATCCTGCCTTCAGCTGTGAATGATGAAGTGACAAGTAACTATGGAATAACCTTTATATTGGCTTTTCCTTTCTAACATCAAGACACAGCTGACACGTCTTTCAGTAGCCCCTGATACAGCTGTTTTTGGTAAATAATGTCAGGTTTTAGTATAATAGTTGCAAGACTTGCTAAAAGCAGATTTTTTCCTACAAATGTGCTTCACTTTGATGCTAATATAAAATGATAAATAAAAGAAGAATATTAATAAAAAATGAGCTCCTGAAATAAGCTGGTTTTAAAAGCAGTGTGTGTTTTGCCTGATGTGAGATGTCTGACCAGTATCAATATCCCTGTACCCAGTGACTCTCCAAAATGGGGAATGATTTAGTATCCTAAACACAGATCACAGGTCTCTCACAGACGAGAACTCTGGGGCCTCTTTATCCCTAACAAACCCAAACGAATGTAGATGTCATGCATTTCATACTGACAGAGAGCCAAGCCACAATCACACAGGTCACAATCCTCTGAAAACTTCACACAAACCTAAAAACTGACCTGCTCCCCATCTCTGTTCCCATGGCAAAATCATCTGAGAGAAAGTCACCAATATGCATTTCTCTCCCTAACTATGCAGCCACAGAACTCAGAATTAAATCACTGCTACTACCTTGACCAGCCCTAGCTGGGAATGAGTAACACAACGATCAGCTGCAGTATCCCAAATTCCCTGGCACTCCTCACCTTCAGAAATATGCCTCTGACAACTGTAATGCACTACACATTGCATTCTTCAGAAATCATGCCTCAGCTAAGTGGAAATGTTCCCTCTGTCACCAATGTATGCAGTAAATTGAGATAACAAATAAAGTTGAACATCTGAACACAGAAGACAGGGCAGTCCAGGCACCTGAACCTCCCCTCTATCAGCAGTAAGAGATGCATAAGAGATAACATAAAAAATTGACAGATTTCTCTCTTTTTAAAGAACAGAACGGATTCGGTTCAATTCATTTTAACCTAAGAACTTTTTCTCATATTCTTCAGGATTAATTTTGGAACTTCATCTCAAATGATTTGCTTGGGCTATTGGTCTGAACTTGAAGACAAGAAGATTGTATCAGAAGTTATGAATCTTTCCCAATTAAGTTATCTTCAGAGAAAGATGCTGGGTAAAAGGTTTTTGTATAGCCAAGAGGCTACTCTTCACAGTGAGGAATGATTTGATTTCAGAGTGAGCTATAGGTTAGGAAAAGGAGAGACCTTTCCTCTTCCACCTCCAGGGCATTTTACGTCCAGAAAGGTAATTACAGAAGACTGTATCAGCTAAACAAATGCTTCTTCTGCAGCGAGGGTAATGCACACATAGACTACACTGTAGCCATTTTACAAAATAAAGTTTTTTTCCCCCTCTCCAAAACAATTCATATTGAAGCCAAAAAGCACTTAGAAAATTTTGTCTCTTTCTTTTTAGATATGCTAAACTCCCATTCCAGTTGTCTGTACCAGGGTGCTCTGTCACTTGTCAACAGTAACCCTAACCTTTAAAAAAAAATTAATGGATTAGCAACTGGAAGCTGACAGCTCCATTTTTAGTAGCCAGAAGTATATCAAGGCACAACAGAGGCTTCTTTGATATTCCTGCCTAAAGGAATATCCAGGGCCAAATCATGACCAAAGGTACTCCATCACAGCTGGAAACGTGCACCTGAAAGAACATTTGACATTTCTGTTCTTCCACTTGTGCAAAGGAAAATCCTTAGGGCATGTGAAATTCATTCTGCTCACCAAGAGTTTTGGTAAAGAAATAGAAAATGGTTCATGTGTACTGAAGTCAAGCCTCAAGGCCAGAAATTCATTAAATAAAATATTTATGTATTATTTTAATGAAAAATACCTCTTTAACAGAATAACACCGTATGTTCACATATAAATGGAACAACAAGAAAATCTTTCTACTTGGGTCATTTTTTAAGAAACAGGATTTCTTCCCTTTTTCCCCCTTTCTGGAAGAAGGAATATATATCCCCAGCAATTAACAAATGTAGTTTTCTGAAGTTCCATGCAGTGCAGAAATGTAATTGAATTGTTATCAAAACACCCACGCCTTTTTTAACCAAAAGGTGCACCTACATGTAACCAGGTATTGCCTATTACTGCCTTTGGATATTGCTTCATTACTCAATGGATAACCTTTCTCACTTTGCTGAGCTGTATTATTCCCAGTTTCTCAGTGGTAAATCTGAGGTGACAAACCCACATGTACCTGTCCTCTAGATTTCAGAGTTGCAAGAGATGTGTAAGTTAATAACTGAGATCAACATGTACTTTCAGCTACATCTGTGTCTGGAAAAATGTCTCAAAATCATTTATATTGTTTGCGTGGAAATCAGAAATCGACATTAGTAGTATTTGTGGCTCTGGTTTGTAACAGCAATCAATACAGTAGTTATTAGCAAATATTACAAAAATGTATTTAGGAACAGCCTCCATTAAGGTCTGGATTTTCCAGTGTCTGGGGAAGCCTGATGTTTCAGAAAACGTTATCCCAGTTCTAAGTAAAAGGTAGCAATTTTCCACAGAAAGGATATTACATAGTTATCTTTTCCCCTATTAAAAAATTTTTTAAAAGGCCAAATCTACTCAGGACGAAGCCAACTTCATTTCATTAAAACAAACAAAGAAATCTTACAGGCAGCTGACTGCCTGAGGTATGGAAATATATGCAGGCTTCTATGAACCAGAGCCAGGCCAAGGACATTCTGGGAAGAGGCAGATCCAACACTGCAGGGCCCTGAAGCCCAACATCTCCGTCTTGCAAAAGAGCTCTCAGGAACCTGGCATTTACAAAACCCTGGCTGGCTACCACAAGCAAGATGTTCAGGCTTGCCTCTGTTTAGCTGAGAGCGTGTGCCCCAGAGGTCCTTGTAAAGGATTCCTGAGCTCCTGGCTCCACAAAAGTTCTTGGTTTCAGTTTTTGGGGGGTAAAGAGATGCAATGAAGGGAAAAAAGATTGCCTGAGAATTCCCTGTAAGCTCTTAAATTCGCAACTGATCCTCACAATCACACTAACAGTACTCATACAGCCTGCTAGAAACTTTCCTTTTTCCGCTCTTCCCCTCTACAAACATACTCAGTCATCCATGAAAGTGCAAAGAATACATTACATCAAGGTGACCAAGCAGCACCAAAAACAACAAACAGCCCAAGTAAACCCTTTGTGAATAATCCATAGACTCAACTATGCTCATACAAATCACTGTCTAAATGACATTCAGAAGCAAGATTCAAATCCTGTTTACAGTCAAGCCAGAGAATGAGGCAAAGGGCAAGCTCATTCCACGCAGTTTCTTGCTCTGAATAGTTGGTGAGCTTTACTTACACTAATGGGTGAATGTACTCCAGGGTTTCTTTCTACGAACCTTTTCTAAAGTACAAAAATGTTCGCTGACAGTCTGTCAAGTTTATCTTTTTCAGTTGGAAAATATATTTAATAATGCATTATGTTACAATGATTTTATGTCATATTGAAAGCCTGACGAGTGCAAATAAACGATAGTATGTGTGTCACCGAACCTGTGCTGGATTGCTGTGGAGAAGAAATTTGCATTCAGTGGGCTGTAGCAGACCTGTGGATAGCGGATTCAGTCAGACACACTGCATGAGGCACAGAAGTGATCAACAACACTGACTGGCAGATGCTTGATGAGTAAATTTGGGAATAGCATACACTTCCTCTGCATGAAGCATGTGTCACTAATAAAACTGTATTTAACTCAACAACTGTGTTATCCTTCTGGCCCTGACAACTTTTTTTTTTTGTCTTTGTAAGGCTTATTTAAAATTTTCTTTTAACCCCTTTCTGTTAGCAATGTATTTTTTTCCCATCTGTTTTTCACAGAGAATATTAACTTCTGATTGAAACAAACCAAGTGCCTCCAAACTGCCCAGTCAGCAAATAGGTGCTCCACTGCCCCATTCCTTTCTACCCACTCGGCAGCCCCTCTACATACCCACATCCTGTGGACACTTACTGATGCAAGGAGAGTCTGTGCTAAATGTGGGAGATGTGGTCTGATCAGCAGACCTTGGCTCTGGAAGAAGAGGAGCAGGAAACACCCAAATTACAATTCCACAAAAGCATTGTGACAGGGAAATATTA